>JABFOX010002742.1:0-11085 GCA_022817665.1 Axea sp. ZL-2020 | reverse complement strand
GTCATTATAATAATGTAAAAATTATCGACATTTCCTTTTTATTTTAAATTAATAACTTATTTTATATTTAAAAAATAAAATAAATAAATACCAATATTTAGTGTTAATTTATTAAATTTTGTTTAATTTTTTAATTATTTTTTTTTTTTTTTTTAATAAAGAACTCACAAATAAATATTCTGAGAATATTCCAATGCTTGTTTTTCCTGTGATTAAAAAATTATTGTACGACTTTTAGAACTGAGATCGCATCGACTTTCGCATTATTGTCTCATCACGCTGATCACTAGGCCACCGTAGCACTTGAGAATAATTAAAATACTCCATGGCATATACCACTATTATTAAATTCTTAAATTTTAAAAGTTCCTTCACATGTTGAATCGTAAGCCATGCTTTACATTCTGGCAAAAATCCTTCCTATAAGTATGTTCCCTCTACTCTTAGTTCGGCCCTTTCACGGAATATTTTGTATTATACCTACTCGGACAATAATCAATCCAAAATATTTATAACATATTTTCATCGGTAGAAAAATGGAAATAAAATGCTTCTTAAAATCATCTCATGCCACCAGCGATAAATTTGTGTTACCGTAATAATAGCGCCATTGAAAATGTATTCAACTCTGCGATATCTCACACCGTTCTCCGCAACTTGCACATTGCATTGTCCAAATTTCTAAGATTTCTTTTCAGCAATAACTCCGGTTTAATGCGAACCCAGCATGCAATCTTTGATCTTAAAATCTATTTACTACATAAATATTCATGCAAAACAATAGCGGCTTAATATAACGAAACTTTTATGATCGTGTGCTTCGCGAAAGCCTTACTTTTTAAAGCACCGCTTTAATAAACGCACTCAATTAATTTATAGTTTCGCGTACAAAATAATTCGGCTAATACGCCAGACGCGTTTCCAACATTTTGGACAATAAAATAATGCAGTTATCGTAATTTCTGAAATTTGCATTTTGTGTCTGACAAAATGGGTTAATTACCCACGATATGAAGCGAAGGTAGTTGTACGCCGGCTAAATAAAATATAAATATAACGGATTATCGTTGTTGACGTGAGTTTTATGTTACCCAGTCATGATTTTTTTAACGACGCTATTAAATATCCTCCATTTCTAAAAAGTAGTCATTATTCAAAGCGTTAACACGGAATATCGGCTTGCTACGTCAGTTAACACGTAATTGAATTTAATCGAACAAGCGTATATGACACAATACGACGGTATAAATAAAACGCCCGTTATTTTGGTTGGAATAAATTCGACTGCAGAGTTAAAAACACGTTTTGTGTTCCTATTATTGATAAAAGGAGTTTAAATTAAGAAGATGAAACGTCTTTTGCAAATTATCCTGACCTGAATTGATAGACCGTAAATAATGTCATTATTATTTGAGTGACGTGTCTTACTTCTTGACATATTATTACACGTCCACTTTTATTTTAAATATATTTTATCATTTATTCCCGTGGGTAGACAAGAAATAAGAAATCGATTAATTCGGAGTTTAATTTTACAACTGATTTAAAAAAACAAAAAGAAAAAAAAATAAAAAGAAAAGAAGAAAAGAAAAAGAAAAAAAGAAAAAAAGAAAACAAAAGAAATAAAAAAGAAAACAAAAGAAAAAGGAAAAAAATTCATTTCAATTTGATGCGTTGACAGAAAGGAAATAGTTCAAATAATGCACGTTGTTATTTTAGAAACAGCGATTTAAAAAATCGGTGCATATTTTTGTACTTCGACACGGGGTCAAAGTGATACTTCCAAGAGCGAATGTAACACGGTTGGAAAATTATTTTTTTATCGTTGTAATTGGGAAATAATAAGAAAATTAAATTACATTTATTTTATTCGAAACAACAGTGCATCCTATCCGTCTAAAAGTAATCTGAATTTATCTATATTTAATTGCGTAACAGTCCCGCGATGACTTGGTTTATTTATTTTTAATTTATTTTTGGTTGACTTTTTCAATGAATGCATCTTCTAAATCATTTGAAACTTTTAGTGCGAAATACCTGATGTAAAATAATCGATTGTTATGGCTGTTATTATTACAGTCATATATTTATCATTTATGTCAGAAGTCTTGGAGCACTGTTCAGCAGTAGACGAATTGCAGCTTTGTGTTTCGTTAATAATAAAAGACAACTAAATATATGAATTAAAAATGACGAACAAATGAAATTAGTAATCAATTTATTAAAATACAAAAATGCTGTTAAATATTTCAAAAATCCAAACAAATCAATATTCAGTAAATTAATAATAAATAAATCAGATTCAATAAAATATTGACAACACCAATTGACGATCAAAACTGATAGCTCCAGTTTCCAGCTTGGCTAATTTCACATACGAAGAACAATTTTGTTGATGTTACAAAATGTGTAAAAATGAAGAAAACCTATGTACATGGTTTAATGTTCGATTCGTACGTGGCGTATATAAAGCTGCAGATATGATATGTATAGTACATGTATGAGCTGCACGCACATCGTCCCCGAGCCTTTTTCAGACCATAAAATGTGTAATACTCATTAAAGTTTCTGTACTGTGCAGAAGAATCGTAACCCTTGATAACATACTTTTTAATAGCAAATAATTCTGTTTAAATTAAAAATGAAGTATTGGTTTAATTACACGATGCTTCGCGGCTCCTATAATTTTATATTTCAAATGAGATGAAAATAAGAATGTCTACATTTATGTTTGCCATCCTTATGAATTATCATTTCGTAATCCTTTTGACGTATCATTGATTTCGTAACGATTGCATCGCACGGAATAAATGGAACGAAGAAGAGGATGATGAAGAAGAAGAAAAAGAAAAAGAAGAATGGGCCCGGTGTTACGGGCGCAAGATTGTTCGCGTGAATTATTTCGGTGTCGGATGATGCACGTACGATCGCAGAGAAAGAAGAGGCGGCTTGGGAATCAAAAGCGAGTTGGACGTGTCGCAATGCTACTTGTCACTTATTATACTTAATGACTCATTGTCAGTCAACACGTTCTAAGTCCGTTGTCCAGACACCAAACTAGACGGCGACTAGACGTTGCAACTCGACCCGGTTTCGCCTCGTCATTTTCGTTGTGCTCGTCGTCGCCCTTCGTAAAAATCTCGTCTTTGGCACATTTTTACAATCCGAGTGCGCGCGATTCGTACTTGCATATTGCATCGCACCAATTACAGACAAATAAAAACGAAGTATGGAACACCGGAAAATACGATACACTCTCCAACAAAGAAGCACTCCCTGGAAGAACTTTCTGCAAAATGCTTACTTTGACTACGCTGACAAAGTTGGCACGACACTAATTTTAGAATGACATTTGTCAACGTTTGACAACATAAAAATGGCGTTTAAATTCTTGAATGCGAACCCCTTTTAAATAATATTGCGCAAAATCAAATGCAAAATTACACTTGTGGTGTAATTTTCTGTGGTTCTTTATTTTTCAGCATTTTGCGTTCGATACTGTAAGGCCGTTTGAATAGCCAATAAAATAGACATTTTTGTGTATTAATGCAATTTTAAAATAATGTATATTCATCTTTAAATAAAGTTACATTTTCAGTGAAGTGATTGTAATTGTGCGTTTTCGTCTAATTAGAAAAAGAATATAGTTTTATGTGCTAATTACATTTAAGCAATTATCCGTGCATGTAGTGCTGCACTTTTATGAAACTTTGTAAAATGTACTAAGATGAGTTATTGCGTTATTAAGGTTCATTCAATTCCGAAAGTTTGATGCAATTATATTAAGTAACAAAATGCACTAAGTGCGTTTATGAAGGAAAAAAAATGACTTTTATATTCACTTAAACACTAGGAAGACTAAGTGGTAAGATGCACCGTATCTTATAATGGCTCTCCCTACAATTGAGCGGTGCGCTTTGCCATTATAATGGTGCGCTTTATCACTTAGTTTTTTCGCAGTAAGTACGAATAAGATGTGTAAAAATTGAAACAAATTAATGAATTAAAATGTAAAAATATATTGGTTTTGAAAATTGCTACTTGATTATTGAATATTCAGTATTTTATTAAGAGTATTAAGATTTCATATTATTCTACAGTCGATTCAATCGTTAAAATCCATCTGTGCGTAATTATATAAATAATACTCTATTGATCTTTGATAATGAAAATTAAAATTCGGTCCTCAAAATTACATCACTGAAAACTAGCAAAACAGATGCGATACTGCTGGGACATGGGTTCGATTCTTACTGTAGACGTTAGAATGAAATTCGTTAATAAATCATACAACTCGTGTGAATAATTTTGAAATAAGGTATTAAATAGTGTTTACTTCCGTAATTAATTGTGTACTTGATATCTGAGCAATCATTCTATGATTATCATGGCACGAACTTTCGGTTGTAACTGATATATATACGAGATGTCGATTCTCTTTCGAAAACAAATTTGTGTAACTCCCGGTATTGCCTGACTGGTCTGCGGTTAAAGTATCAGCTATATTCATCATGTGGCTGATTGCGTTGAAAAACGAACAAAAATCTACGCAAAATGAATTTGTTTTTCTAAGGCGTTATGAAATACCTTTAGGAAATATAATTTTATAATTTAACAATTATTACATTTTCGCGTTAATGTATACGAATGTTTAAAGTAACGAGAAAACAACAAATATTTAAACTGTTAAAATGAAACTAAAAACCAACAATATTTGCTAACCAAACATAATTTATGCATGCTTCTTTATTTTTCTTTTATTTAACCTTTCAGATATTGCATTAGTTTTACCTTTACAATATTTCATCTTTACCCGTAATCCATAAATATTAAATTGTACAAAAATAGATTAATCAACGTAGAAATACGTGAAACAATTCATTTCAATTTTTTAATGCAGTATACTATGCACTTTTCAATGTAGCAACGTTCAATTATATTTGCGTATAATTGTAAATCTTAAACAACTCGTGTATTACAAAGATAATGTTATTTTTCTGTTTTATGTTACTTTGAAAACATTTTTGTTAATGCGTCATAAGATATATCCGATAAATGATCAATAAGTTTAACATTTTAATTTGAGTACTAATTTTCACAAAGTACTTCGATCAACTTGTATGATTATTTTTGAGACGAAAATGTCTGTTAAATCTAGTAAAAATAAAATCTCTAGTCTGGATCGGGCTATGTAAAACGTTACGAGAAAGAAAACGTCTACAGCTCACACAACCGTCGTTAAAAACATTTTGATAAAAACTAATCTGTGACAGACATTGCTGCGTTCGACGCAGTACATTGCGAAATGAAAAACAATGCGACATCCGAGTGTCAACTAAAACGCTGTCTAATTTGAAACAAAAGTGCAGATCAAACCGTACTTTGATATAACGAACAAATGATTCGCTGTATAATCAAGTTTGATTAATCTATTTACGTGTATTAAATAAAAACGCAGCTATTGTTGGGAATCAGCAGAAGGACTTTGTGTACAATCAGTAGACTGATATCAGCGATAAAATGAAAGCAAAAATTATAAGCAACTTAATACAAGGAAAATTGTGCCAGTCCAATGAATTGTTTTATCAAATGAAACAAATGTTTGATGAATGATTTAATATCAGTTACACCGAGGAGAAATTTTTGCTCCAAGAAAACACGACGACTGGAAATTTAATGAATTCGTATAATTAAACGTTGATTCGCTTTGAGCAAAGTAATTTTAAATAATAGAATATTTATTTCCAAAATTATAATGTCATTTATGAAAGTAAATGCATATTGTCATTTTTATCGTCGACACTGAAATTAGCTTCATACCAAGTCAAAACATTTGATTCTTTGAAAATGTGATATTAAATGAATAAAATCAATTGTTTGGCTTTATTATTATACTTTGTATACTGAAAAAATCTAACACTAATATATATCTTAAGTAAGAGAACAATTATATTTCATACAGTACCTGCTTTCTTTAGAATTAAGTTGTTGTTATTGCACTACAAATAATGATGTAATGAATTAATTACATCAAGTTGAGAAGTAATGTCTATTTTTTTAAATTTAGTGGATAATGTTATAAAGGTGTATACGTTCGCGATGTACATTGCATGATCTATATTTTAATTTTAGAATTCGTTTTTAATCCGTAAATAGAATTTTATGTATTCAAATTTTGGTAGGAACGCAGTAAAAGAAGTGTCTCGTCTACAAAAATGTATATAACATACAAACTGAAAAGTAAGAAATACAAAAATTTTAAGTATTCTCTCATATTTGTTACAAATTAAAACACAAGTGATGCAAACTGAAAACTGCACCACAAAAATATACTCATCTAAGAATGAACAATATTTCATTTTCCAAATTTATATTAATAATACAATTTGATTTTGCGTTCCCATTGAAGAACTCGAAATAAGTTAAACTTATTCAACAATTCAGCAGATGTAAAAGGAATCGAATGAAAAATCTGATCTCAGAAGAATCCTTTTTGAGAGAATTCATTTCATTCTATTCCTTTCCATAAAGTATCTTTTCGAAAACTACCTTGCTAATCAGCTTGACACTTTGGAATAATAAATTCAAAATTGAAGGAATTCCTCGGATATTTTTCCTTCTCAAGCGAAGTTTAACGCGAAGAGAGATTTTTCACATATCTTTCTTATTGAACATATATGAACAATATGTATAAGAATAAAGTTGAAGAAAGAGAAGATGAAACTAAAGCGGAGAAGTGAGTGCAAATAAAAAAAGAAAGCAGCTTCCATATGAAAAACAAGCTTAACAAAACGACTTTTGCTGAATTAACCAATTCGTGTTTGTGAGAGCGAGAACAGATAGCAGACGTCGAGACATCAGCGCGCGATTACGAGACGACCGTCTATGCGCGATGGAATATATCTGTTGCGGTATCTACACACCAATGACGTCAACTAGCTTTAACCCCCCCCCCTCATCCTACTGCATTATCACGGTCTCGCTCGTTCTTTTTTCGTTTCTTTTATTTTCACACGTAAAAGGGGAACGCTCGTACATGACGCGCTCGAGTCTGGGCTAGTTTCGTCTTTTTCCGTTGCCGCCTTCTCTTCCTCCTTCTGCTCCCCCACCGGCTTCGTTGCCATTGCTCACATTTTTCCTTGTATGGAATAGCAGATGCCGGCCGAGTCGCGCAATTTGCGAACATGACCGATCGTACTCGCGCGTTGAGAAACGAGACTGTAATTTGAATTTTTACTTTTTAATGATACCAGGTCTGATTTGGGTCACGTGATAAGAGATACGTGCGAGGTGGCACGAAAAATGCGAACGCCCGAGAATGAGTCGTCGGTGCGAAACAAAATAAATAAATAAAACAAAATAAAAAAACCGTTGAGTAATCGTTGGTCAAAATTCCAGGGAAAAAGGTAAAGCATAAAAAAAAAAGTGACTCAGAGTCACGACTGAAAGAACGCACCGTGTAATTTCGTTGAAAATTTTAACGTTGATGACATTGTCAGGTTCTTTGTTGAAGCTTTGGCGCGAGGTATTATACAAACTCGAAAAAAATGCACAACATATTTTGGTAGAATTTCATTGGCTGTTTTTTATCGCCGTGCATCGCCAGATGGAAAAACTGGTACTGCACTGACAATGAATGATGTAAAATTGGCGCGGTATCAACTGCCAGCCATCGACCTCTTGCACCATTGCAATGGTTCCTGCAGACCAAACTGCTGTGTCGTCGATCGAACTGGAGCGACAGAATGATGGCATCTGATATTCATGTATTTGTTTTCCAATTTCACTGTAATGACACAGAATTATGGTGATTTCGATCAAGATGATGGCACATGTTGCTCGCAAAAACATCGAGGGTCAAAATAATGGCGCTGGTTCAGCAAATGATCGTCTTCTTTTATTATTTACAATGCTTTACTATGAAATGCAGGACGAAATAACGAGGTCGAAGAAATTAAGCACCAGGGTAATGGCGTCTTAGTTGGATGATCATTATCTCAACACCGGAGCTTAACGTTATAAAAATAACGTCTAAATTAAGGTTATTTACATGTACCGTCATCGTCTCAGTGTAGATAACGTGTAATTGTGTAATTTATGATTTTTATTAATAAATTTTGTTTTCAACACGTTCACATTACTAAACTATATAAAATAATATAAATTGCCACTTTTTTGTCATACTTGTTTTTTCGAATCGGCACTTGCAGTGGTTTATTTTTAAAGAACAAATTTGGTTAATAAGTTTATATTAGTTAGAAAAGAATTATTCCGTGGACCCATTCGGATTTCACTTGGGAACTATCGAAAATTATACGTAGCGTATGTTCAATATTTTTAACTATGGTTTGTTATCGTTGAATTTTAAAGAATTTTTCGTAATTGAGATTGTAACTGATGTAAGTGTATCATTTACTTAAGAAATGCCAAAGAAGTATGATTTGAAGTGATAAAAATGAACAATTGTTATATAAAATGAATATTTTAATACAATAATACTTCTATGATACTTTTTCATTTTCAACATTTAAACGAATAATATTTTGATATATTAATGATATTTTGATATATTATGATACCATAAGAAAAATTAACGTTAGATTAAAATGTAACCCAGATCAGGTATCCGAACATCTGATTCAAGCCTTGATATAGTAGTCCTGATATGTCACATTATATGGATGTCATACCTGGTGTTCGTGTGATCGTGGTAGTTGATGTTTATAACAACAACAACAACAACAACAACAACAATAATGTAATATTGTACAACAGTAATCTTAGAAGATTGAAAAAGATTTAACTAAATGAATAAGGCTTCATCATAATGTTGTTTTCGCAAATTCAATAATTTTATCCAACAGTATTTTAACACGTCCTTCGGTATATTAATTCAATATATTCCTTATGGACGACGAAGACTGATACACTTATAAATAAATTATGATTAAAAATATGATATTCAGGATCTTATCGGAAATTTTTGATGGACTTACTTATACAGTAGATACTTGAATTACAATAAAGGGCTTCTAGATTTCTCTAAGTAGAATTAAAAAATGTAATTTTCATAAAACTTTATATCAACAAGTTTACCGAGTTGCTTAACAAAAATCTAAAAATTATTTCATTTAAAACAATATTTTTCAAACGAAAAGAAATGTTACATAATTAGTTATATTCTAATATAATCTAAATTTACTTATGAAAATTTTGTATACTTTGAGATCAAACTATCTTACGACCACAGTAAAATGTATCGTGTTTATTGATTAATGTGGTCAGATATTATTTTTCCGATAAAACAAAGAAAATACTTAATGCTCATCGTAAAGTCTGTAGTAAAACAATTTATTTCGAGTGTTAAATTATTTTTCATGGTAAACATTTCTTTTTTTTTTAGGTCAAAGATCGTTTCTTTCATTTAATATCTATTCATTGCGGAAATCCATGTTGCGAATAGTACATTTTTTCCTCTATGATAGTATGACGTAATTTTATTTTTTATTCGTTGAACATATTTTTCACCTTACAACTTTTAACAAAACAACCCCAACGTTATTTATGAATTGAGAGTTCATATAAATTATTGTATAAAATGAAAATGTGTTATTTCTTATTCGATAATTCAAATTTTTGATTATTACTAAGTGATTAATAATGCTAAAAATACGATTAATTTTAATATTTTAGTACGATTCTATTAAATTTAAATTAATGTCAATGTCGTTTCGTTTTTAAATTACGTATGAATAATGTTTATAAAGATTTCTTCCTTTGTATTAAACTATCGATCTACACTATAAACTTTTAAAACCGATCACACCAACTCAAGAAACAATACGGTAAAAAGAAAAAAATTTTGTAACAAATATTTCAAAGTGATGTTTTCTATTTTTACTTCATTATATTATATTCAAAATGTTTGTACGAAACATAATCCTTAAACATCAAAAAATGTTTATTAGACATTTTATTTTATCTTATAATTTGTTTATTTATTATAAATTTGTTCAGCATTTCAATAGATGCACGATCTACGGGCAAGTTTCAAAATACATTAAATGCATTTCACTTATTTATTTAAAAAATAAGCTGCTCGTGATGACAAATAAACCTTCGTAAGACGTTTAAACATATGTCTGACATTTGAATAAGTTTATAATTTCTACATTATCAAAACAAGTGTTAAGAATTAAGTGATGATTGCACATCTATCACGCGGTACAATATTTTATTACAAATCTACTCCTGTACCGCAACACCAATAGTAACCGCGATAAAGCTAATTTTTATCATTCCTATTTTAATTCCGAAATTTCAATTTCCTTCGAATTCGCGCAACATTTTTCAAAGCACGTCATTGGAACAAACAGATTTCTGTAGTGGAAAGAAAACGCTGCGCAAAAATACCGATGCGTCAAAATCATGGAACTGCTGGAGTACCGCGACTCAAGAATCGCGAAACGCTGCACGATGAACAACGCAAAATGACGCGAGAATAAATCAACCCGAGGTTAAATCGAAGCCCTACGCCTGGTTTGACTTGATTTAGACCTTTTTCTGAGAATTGCATAAGTGTCTGCAGTCTAGACTAGACGACCTCTTTTATAAGCAGTTCTTATCAGATACGCCAAGGTTGTTTTGCTGGCGTGCGAATAGCAATCGATAGTGCGCCTATTCGGCGATATTATTGTTACTCCGAGGTTAATCAAGTTGACACAAAAATGCCACGAGACAAGCCGCAGACTAATATGCCTTTTTTCCGCTCGGAAAAACTCGCGCGTGTGCGTTTTTGCCAGATTCTTGCAATAAGATGCACTTTTGCTATCATTGAATGACGTATCGCATGATGCTGCTTTACATATTTTTCCATTTGCTCCGCTCGATTCGCTTACGAACGGAAAAGCGGAAAAATATGACGGTTACAATAGACGTAGACTAAATATTATTTTCTGGAGAGCTTAAATTAATACAGTGAATTCGAAACGATTTTAGCCGCGGGTTCTTCGGATGTTTGTTTACAATCTGCATGGTTTTCGAAGGCTGTTTTTTTATTTGTGCAAGCACGAAAAGTTCGGTGGA
>JABFOX010002741.1:0-11086 GCA_022817665.1 Axea sp. ZL-2020 | reverse complement strand
CGAGAAATGCACATCGAAACCAAAAACCACACAAAACGTATTTTTCGAAAGCTCCATTTGTTATCGTAAATACGATTTTTTCATAAACATTGCATTAATTTGACTCACAATTGAAGTCACGTTTTTCATATTCGGCACTATAGTTAACAAAAATGAAAAATGAAAAACACGAATGTTTGGGTACAAAATTATCTCAAGAAATACACATGAGATAAAAAAAAGGCTTAAATCGCGACATCAGTTTCTTTAAGACTTTTTCCAATTTTCCTACTTTTTGCAGAGTAGGAGGCGACTCCGAAACATACGATTAGAATTCCCATTTTTTATCACAAATTTGGATTCTTTTAAAATAATGATCACAATGACCTAATCAACACTTCGGAATTTAGGCTTTAAACACCAAACTGCATTTATTTCTTGTAGAAATATTAGTTCAGTGTTTCGTTAAACAAGAGTACGGGCGTTTTTGGAATGGTTTAGACTGAACAAGAAGGAAATAACACCTCTTAGAATGTGAGGTTACAGTGATCCTTACTAGGTCGTATGGACAGACGGCTATTTTGTTTAACAACACGCACCAGGATCGTCAAAGTGTTTCAGTTTCTGCCATGCGAAATACGGTCGCGCAATTTGAAGAAACTGGCTCTGTGCAGGACGGACTTTGTTCTGGCAGTTCACAAGCGGCAACTGGGTATACAATATATCGGCAATGCAATCTGCAAAATAAAAAAAATGGTCGTTCTTCTAAAAAAATAATAGTCTCAGGACGTGACTTTTGTATTAACAAAAATTAAAAATAACATTATATTAATAAAGATTAAATGACGATGATCCAAAACGGATTATTGCTTTCCGAAGAGCGTTGTTTCTAAATTTTAGAGAGCGTTCAAATATGCAAAAATATGTTGTGCAATAGTTGAACAACAAATTTCATTATACATGTCGCTGTGACGTATTTAATTATTTCTAAATAGATATTTAAGGATGAATGCAAGATGAAAGCAGAAGTTTGCAAAAAAACCGGAATTGAACTATGCGAAATTAAATTGAATAAATTATTTTTAAACAAACTTTTAGACCTTGCATTTGGTATCATTATTTCATTTTTTTGTAATATATATCATTTAATAAGGGTAAATACGAAATGATAGGATTGATTTACACAAAATTCAACTAGAGTTGTATAAAGTACTCGAAAAGAATTATTTTTCGATGGAATTTGAGATGTTTCGATTAATGGCCTCGCTGTTGTTTGATTTTTTGACACATTTAGAAGTAAATGCATGATGAGAGGAGTGGTTTGCAAGTAACTGGACCTAGAGTATATGAAAACACGTGAAATGAAATATTTTAACAAAAGTTCCAGAACTTTTGATTAATTGCATCATGGTCATTTGATATTTTGAAATATTTAACGATGAATTCGGGGTGTTAGAGATGGTTCGTAAAAAACCTGACCTGAGCTAAATGAAAGTATATCGAATGAATTATTTTTACGCGAACTTTCAGAATTTTCGAATATTTGCTCCATTGTTATTTCTTGTTTTAAACGTATCTAAGGTTGAAGAGCGACTGAAGGAAGCCGTCTAAAACAAAATGCAATTTTAACACAAATAAATATGTCGAGGAACTTTATACATATCTGGTTAAATATTTTCAAGAACATTTCGTTTTCGTTGATAATTCAACATCGAGAACATCTGATACATAAGCACAATTATATTTGAATAGTTAATAAATTGTAAATTTGTGTTTCTAAATTGTTAATAGCTAAAGTTCAGTCTGTTTAATGTTTATGTAACTTATTCCGCTAATGTAATTAATGATTTCGGTGTATCAAATGCATTTAAAATAAACAAAGTGGCGAAAAAGTAAATTATTTTTTATCAAAGATACGATCGTTTAAGAAAACGGTAATTTCGACCAATTTGTTTTTCTTCTGGCTACTTTTTACAATTTTAGTTTGTTACGTCTGAAATTTTATGAAAAACATATCTGATGATGTTTCGATCTTGGTGTGGGTCTTTTTCAAGTCCAAAAAATGTTAATGCATGTGTTAAAAATAATAAAGAAAAATATATATCGCATTAACATAGATTGATATAATTGTTATTACAAAAAATTGGACCTAATAGAAATTTATCCTTTTCGTACGATTGATTACGATAACATTCTGACGTTAATTAAACAAATTTTAAATAGTATTTTTATTTGATCCCTGCCTTTTGTCATTACTTCGGCTGTATGAAAATGCGCCTGGAATTAATAAAATTCGGAGCAAAGGAAACATTCATTACTTATGCAGTTATTTAAAAACTAATTCTACCGATCTGAAATGCAAAAGTGCCAAAACAGAAAAATGCACGAAACGAAATTAGTTCCCCCTTGAATATGAAGGAACGTTGCGAAGAAGTCAGAAAGGTGGTGGAACAGTGGACAGAAAATATATTCTCACATACGGAAAGAGATGTACACGTCGCTTAAATATAAATACGCGCAATTCATATACACGAGCATTTACAAATTATGTACCTTAAATTTGCACTCAACTGAGCAATATTCAACTTGCCAATATTTATAGAAATTAATCTTCACAATTATTGATACTTGACCCATACGTATACTTTTCGAGTACTTTCTTTCTTATAACAAACATGTACTTCTCGTCATTTTTCTGCATTTTTTTAATCATTTTACATAATTAATATTTAGAACGCGTTTATGAAGTATCAAAGCTTTGTTCAAAGTTTTGAACAACCTAAATTAAGACAATCTTTAAACACAATCTAAAATAATGTTTCTGGAGTAGGTTGTACTGATGTACACCGATATCTAAAAAATGTATTGCACAGTTGACCTAAAAGTTTTTCGAAATTTGCACGTAGAAAATTTTCGTTGTACTTTGCATACACACTACACATTAGACATGTCAAGTAAAAATAAAAATGCATGTTAAATATTAAATTTTGATATCTGCATGAAGTTTCGAATGTTGAATTTTGACCATTGAAAATTTAGGTGTGTTTTCACGATGATGCAAATAAATAATCTTAGTTTGACAAACAATATCTGTAACCTCCATAAAACATTATAAACTAATGACACATAAAATATCATATAAAAAGAATGTCGTCTTTGTTTCGAGTCAGAGTAGGGCACTTTTACAAATGTAACAATTACACCGCGTCTGTACTTCTCAGCGTTTGATCAATTATGAAGGCATTTATTGAAGTTGCACAAAATACAAGTAAAACATTTCGAGCGATCGGAAATCGGTTTCAAGCATTTCTAAATACAAGTTTTTTGCCAACGAAATAAATGCGTAATGGAAACCTATGATCGTACGTTTAAACGCGCATGGACGAAACAACTAAATAAATCTTAATTGTACATTTTAAACTCCACGTGTACGTTTATCTAAAGTTTTAATAAGTTGATATTCGGTTAGGATAATTTGTGATGCTAAAGTTTTTAAATGAATTTCGAGCAGAGAAAGTTGCACGCAGGAAAGCATTTAGTCGAATGAGTGAATTCACTCAGTTACGATACCTGGTTACATTATTTTCAAGAAATATGTTTCAGCGGATATTTATGCAATTGATTTTGTGTTAACCATCTGAAGCAAATTGCCATTAATCTTGTGTCAGTTAACAATGAAATTAAGCAGGCGTAAAAGAAATTACAGTTTCGTATATGAAACGAATGTGGGAAACATTTAAAAACTGAACAAATGAACTGCATTTAAAATGGAATTCATTTATCAGTAAACTGTTAAGCCATCTAAACGCATAATTGCATCTACAGTTACTGCTATCATTAAATTTTTGATCAATAAGCTTCGGATAATGATTCAGGCATTTTTATGTATTCAGTGACTCATTATAATATTCATTGATTCACGCGACTTCTGTAGTACTAATTGCCAAACTGAAACGATCATCTTGATATTTCGAAACTAAAATCATGACCAGTATTATTATCCGACTGAGTTAAGCTGTTAATTGTTATAACAGCTGACGACTCGAGGCTTTATTCGAATCGTAAAAAAGTTAAAATCATAAAAATGTAATTAGAAGTAAGTTTCTTGAGAGCTGGTATTAGCTATTGTTATTCTCTTCCACTTATCTAAATTCCGTGCCAATTTAATTTAATTAACATCCCAAGATTACGCGTTCCGTAATGATTGCAAATAAAACGTCGAAAACAAGCGCGAAACGCAACAAACAAATTCCTTTCATCCGCGACCCTTGAACTTGAAAAGCATTAACAATCCCGCCAAAAGATTCTACTCAACAAGTCCGACAATACAACAAATCATAACATTAAACTTGAAGCTCCGAGCCATCGAACAAACACAACAAACATTTATCAACGTTTAATTCGATCGACCGTGGCGAACAATCCCGCAAAACAAACAAGTCCCTTTCGCGTATCTCGGCGAATGCATTTTTTATTCCCAGCTCGTGTGACATGATGACGAATTTCACAATGGAATGAAATCAGGTGTTCCCGGCAATTTCGGGACACTCAGTATACAGGCTCTGTGAGGGCGTGTGCATATATAGCCAGGGCTACGGAAAAAGAGAAGAGAGAGGGAGGGGGAAAAAAAGGAAGAGGAGGGAGAAAGGAAAGGACAATGAGCAAGGCTGGCCAGATAGGAAACGGTAGAGAAAGCAACTTCTAAGGTACACACTGGCTGAGTCGAACGCGCGGGGTTCGTTCGTCTCGGTGCGTCGACCGCGGATGGAATGCAAGGCATAACCTACCGTAACCCCGGCGCACCAGGATGATACGGCGCTGCAACCGTGTCGATTCGCAGAACCACCTGCGAAATAAGCTGCGACGATAACTGCGCTTTCTTTTGTTTTAGCTGATGCGCCCCTTGCGTTGTGAAAAATCACGCCGAAGGATTCATTCTTTTCTATAAATAAATTAATATATCGTGTGGTGCAGGTGGAACGCAAAATGACATTTACTGGCGCGGCTTGCAGGGAAACTTTGACCGTTGACCAATGTCAGTTGATTATTTCCAGAGGTGCATTTCATCGTTCGTTTGTCTTAGTTTTGTTTCTGTTTTGCTTTGATTTGATTTGATTTATTTATTCAGAATCGCTTGATTTTCTCTCGTGCGTTTCAATAGTTGCACTTATCATTGCCTATTGAGACACATTAGAAGTGTGGATACAGCTTGTGTGTTCAGTCTTATTAAGGATGCTTCGTGGTGAACAAAAGGGAAACATGGTTGTGGGTTTTAAGTTAAGCCATGTTCCTCGGGAACAATACTTGAATGGATGAACGTTAGTAATTGATAGTAGTGTATTATAATACTATTTATATGAGTAACTTTTAGCGTTATGATTCTGTAAATAAGCCCGATATGTATTATCATAAATTAATTTGAAAAATGACCGGCTGTGTGCATGATAGTGAAGTTGATTAAATTCGACTTTTTGTAGGATGTATTTTCTTTCAGTGTTAATATAGTGGACAATAAATAAGTGTTTGATTAGAACAATTAAGCAATTGTGAGTACAGAAATAAGGTTTTGAATTTTAAGTTGACTTTAGAATGAACTCAAACAAAACTGTGCACTTTTAAAAATAATATGAATTTTTTAAATTTAACTATGTATTTATTCATTTCTGTAAAACAAAATATTTTTATAAAAGTATCGCAACGTGTATGAATTTTTCAGTTATAATTTAAGGCTGTTTATTATGACGTTTCGTTTGTAGATATGTTAATTTATTCTTTTAATTAATGTATTAGTTCAGTTATCGGTATATTATTTATTGGATGATGGAAATTAAAATTGTCTAACGTTTTTAAAGTACCATATATATTTCTTCAAATATGTATTGTGTTTGTTTCTTTTTTATTTTCTTCCTATTGAATAAAATACTATCTTTTGGTAAAAGAGATACCATGACTTTTTTTAAACTGGATTTCACTTTTTATAACTTATTAATTGTTCGAAAAGTGACATATTTAAGCCTAAACCAAACTTACACAAAAGCATTGAAATATTAGTTTGATTAAAATCCGAACACTCCAGCATTTGAGACTTTTTTGATAATTAATGAGCAACGTTTATTACTCATGAAATGTTGCATTAATATTTCGTGATTGTTTAACAATGTTGCAATTACGTTAAATTATCACCCTTAATGAATATTACAGCAATGCTATAACCTCATTAGAGCAGCATTAATAACTTTCAACGAAATGTAATATTCAGTGTTATAATATTGCTGATGTTTCATAACATGTTGGTGCGAACATGTCATATATTTTAAAATAAATTAATAAAATTATTTACGAATGAAACGAATCAATGACTCAATATTATTCTTGCAATTCCCTGTAATAATCGTCATAAAGATGTACAACAATTTTTTTAAAAACTTTTTTTATTTAATAAAATTACAATAGTATATATATTTATACACAGAAATAAGTAATTTATAATACTTTATTACATTTTCTACTGATATTGAGCTATTGTTATATTGAGATAAAACTGCATCATACAGAAGAGCATAAATTATCGATATTTCTGTAAAAAGTTAATGGACGCATAGCAAACTGAATTATATTAAACTAAATCAAGTGAAAATAAAATAAAATAGAAAGTAAAAAGTAATTTAGTAAAAAGAATTTTTAATTGCTCCAATAATTTAACTGTACGTTTAATACTCCTTTTTTCTCAGTTGCAAAACTAAGACATAATGATACTCTTACAAGAGCGTTTCTGTTAATTTATAGTATTGTATTATACAAAAAGAATGTTCAATCGTTTAAATAAAAAAAAAATCAAAAATCAAAAAAAAGCAGTACATACGCACATCATAAGTTATAGAACATGACAGCACAGTTCATTTCAAAATAAAAGTTTATTAATTTAATGCAAGAATAATAATCGTTAAATTACTTTCGGTGAATTTGCAATTACCTTCGCAATCGAAACTCCAGTCACAACAGTCGAACAATTTCAATTTAAAAATGCCATAAAAAATAAGCGGTTGCATTGAAACAGGCTTTACGCGTCTCCTTAATGCCTCGCGTTGTTCGACAAAAATTCGCTAAATTTAGAAAGTGGACGAAACATCATCGAACAATAATAAGGTTAACAATCATCCGTTGTCCGACACTTTTATCTGCCATAAACAAAAACGATTCGGGGCTGAATCAACGGTCTCGACGACTAACCCTATCATTTATCTCAACGCAAAACTCATTAAATGAAAAAAATTTACGATTGTAACCGAACGCGCGGCTGCACGCAGTTAAATCATTTCACTCACGTTCACAATAGAAAGAGAAAACTCTAAAATCAGTTATTCGCAACAACAGTGCCGTTAATCATTTTTTATTTCCACCGCCGCTCTTGTCCTGCGTCGATCAATTGCGAAAGCTCGGTAAGAAATCCCCGCCGGCGAGCTCGCCGCTGAAAACACGAAAATCGCGTTTGTACGCGCGGAAACTGTAACTGTAATTGCAATTGAGGATACTTCGGTGAATCTAATTTAGTTACGTCTCTTTAATCGGCCGATTCCACTCGCCGTCGTTTCAACCGTTGGTGAAATTCGTTCGTTGAATCGCGCTCGATGGAGAGCGGCCACTTTTCGGAGCGTTATCTCCGTTTTTCAGTAGCGATGGCTGATGATTTATTAACGCTCGATAATGACGCATGAATTTCGAGATAACGCGAGAGATAAAGCAGCGGAGGAAATGTAACGCGGCATTCGAATTGACAGGCGACGTTGTAAAAGTTGGCAAGGAAGGGGCGAAATTATGCGTGGCACGAGCCTCCGACCGATCGAGCAATTATCGTTATCATTGGCCAATGGCGAGCGATGCCCGTGTATCATAACGGGACGATCATTAATATTGCGTCGACCGCGCATTTACAGTTAACCTGATAAGAACACCTTTAAAGATCACAGCTACGCTCTGTAATGCGATCGTTCAATACAACACGATAAAGTTTCATGTTCTGCGACTATCGTTCACTGCTGAAATACGAAACTCGTAAAATTACATGCTATCGAGTTGTGACGTATTTCTCATCACTTTTCAACCAAGGCGAAATGCTTGCAAAAAGTTTCTTAAAAGTTTGTTATGGAGTTATTTTTATTATTATATTTATCGTGAAATTGCATTAGATGTATTTTTTTGTTACCGGTAAAAAGTATGTTTACGTTGTTTCTTCTTGTTGACGAACAAGCGCCGTTCATTTTGGAAACTGCGAAATTCTGCCGCTCAAATGTTCATTTCCATTAATGTCGAGAGATCAATAACTCAGTGTTAGGGTACAATGGCGAGCACCAGAGTCAAGCCTGCTATTCGTGTTTGCAAAATTAACTCTCGTCGTGGGAGATTGGTTTTCGTCGTCATTTGTATCGAAAAGTCGAGCGCGAGTCATATTTTACGGCGATCATTTCGTTCATTGGACCCCTTATTACGGCGCGCAACATGCGCCGTAACTGCGATTGATTTCTATAGTCAGTGGTTTCGCAGATAAACACGTTACGGTATCATTTAATACTCTTTAGCATCAGAGATTATTCTCATTAAGTTCTGTTGCTATTGAAAGACCGCGGAAACTCGACATCGGGCTCGCTGCGGTTGCCCGCGAAACACGCCCGATAAATTTTCATCGATTTCTGCCGATCTGTCACGAATTCTTTTTCGCTGTTCATAAATCATCGCTCGTTTTGCATTACTTTGTCTCAGCTTACGACTCACTTTAATTTTGATGTTTCAATGCGATCCGGTTTCAAAAGGAAATGTACGCTCGTTTGCAAACCTTCTGTCAGTTTTTACAAATGAAATAATCGAAGTCTAATTCGCAGTTTGGTGATTTGTCAAGCTGGGCTCATAATTTGTCGACAAACTGACGAAATGACTATATATATATATGTATAATTTCCAAATACCATTGAATGGTTTATTCAAGGATTTGATCAGTTTTGGTGCAAAGATTGCACGCGAGGCATCGCGTGCCGTTAACTGCATGTATTTGTTCGTCGAAACAGTAAAATCGACCCAATCGAAACGTTGGGACTTATCGCGGGGCAGTGGCAGTACGCACGTTGCGGACGTGACCGTTAAACCATCAGGGCAGCCATGATTTACACTCGCGAGCATCAAGCAGCCTTATCGTCGCCAACTCTTTCGAACAGGATTTGAAATCGGATATTATTTCAGCAAAGAGATACACCGAACTCGCATTGTAGATGCATTTGCGCTTTTTCGCACGGCTGTCGATAAATTACTGCGCCTAGCCAACTAAATAATTTCAATTCCGCAAAGAACGAAATACGTTGCGGACGTGTCAGATTGGCGGAGTCGTCAGTTATCGCTTCGAAGATACCTATTTTGGTAATTAAAAGAGCAAGGAGATGAATGTACGAAAAAAAGTAGATTCGAAAAAATCGAGCGAACGAAATAAAGGAGTGAGAAGAGAGGGAGAGGAAATGGAGCAAAACTGAGTCGGTGAGATCCGACAGTACGCGGTGTTTGGAAGGGAGAGAAGAAAAAATCGAAAAGTCTTATTCTCGTTGTTTCTTATGCTGGTCCAAATTTTTCAAATAGCCGAACAAAAGCAGCGATTCATCGCCGGGTACGGGAAACTTGCTCTTAATCCGAGCTCACGAATAAATGGACAAAGTGCAAAATAAAATGTCGGCGCGAATCGATGCCAGCGAGTAATTGGCCGCATTCCCGGCAAATTGTCGGCACGTGTGATAAAAAAATGACAAGTAGCCGTAAAATGAATCGCGGGGCCGTGTTTCGAAAAGGCAGAAACCAAGCGGCTGTCGCTCGTGGTTCTGTTATCTCGAATTAATTAATTGCGACGACGAACCAGTCGTATCGCACCGATAGCCAAGGTCTGGGAATTTCATTGGCCGTTGCGCGGTACGACTCGCGACGAAGTCGCCTTGACGAAGACGAAGGGCCCGTCGTGCGTCAATTAAGTTAATTAAGGACAATAAGGAAGGCGCGATAATAAACACTGGGAACGGAGAGCCGCGAATTACGCCGTTGCGTTTTCGCAATTGCTATTTATACGGCCATATTCGAGGTCTGATTGCAATTGAATTTTTGCAATTAAAAGTCATTCGAGTGTTCATTTTCCCAGCGTTTCATTTGTCATTTCTCGACGAAATGATATTTTCTGGTTTCACTCGCTCCAATGAGCGATAAATGGAAAATTCACTCGTTCGATTATAATTTATGCAAATCGTAAACGGCCAGCCTTGATTTTCCCAGAAGACCTTGATGCGAAGCATGGGGAAAATTTCTCCATGCCGACTCGTTAAATCGGTTAAATCGATTGGGCGATTCGCGACTGAACCCGTATTAGGTGG
This sequence comes from Axea sp. ZL-2020, assembly GCA_022817665.1. Taxonomy (NCBI): domain Eukaryota; kingdom Metazoa; phylum Arthropoda; class Insecta; order Hymenoptera; family Scelionidae; genus Axea; species Axea sp. ZL-2020. Next base: position 713 of record JABFOX010002741.1, on the reverse strand, counting down.
CTGAAAACTATCACCAATTAAACAAGCAAGAGAATAACGATCGTTTAATTCCACAGGAATGCCTGTGTATGAATTAGCCAACTCCTACATCCTTGTAACAACAAGCGAAAAATTGTGCCGAACAGTGCTTTCGGTTAATTAAATTTTGATTGATACCAAGGAAATTCAAAGGATAAAATGCAGTTGCGTTCCACGCAGCCGAATAAAAGAATGCGCAATTGTAAGACTGATGCTCTTGTTCAGTTAGTACCGAGGTTATTAATTAGCCTTGCGGAATTGAAGATAATTGACAGCGAGACAAGTGGAAAAGGCACTGCTTTCTCCCAATGACACCGTACTACTCCTTACAGGCGTAATTTGTTGGAAATAAAATAAGTACCGGGAAACATGCTTTTTGCACAGAAACATTATAGAAACGCAGTTATTATTTTCTATTGATTATTTTTATTCAGGCTCCACGCGCGCCTCTCAAAATACAACTATTCTTAACGAATTCCAATTATCCCACATGAATTCCTCGAGCATGAAATATTCTCGCATTTCAAAAAGATTCTTCTTACAATCGGATTTATTTCTAGAGCGCTTTTGCACTTCCATATCCCGTGCACAATTTTATACGACCTAGTTGGAATTCATTGAATAAAGCTGAACACCTCTAAAATTTATTCCCCATCTGTTTCCTTTCCCACTGACCCCCACCCTCCACCCGGCCC
>JABFOX010002740.1:0-11086 GCA_022817665.1 Axea sp. ZL-2020 | reverse complement strand
TTTTCTTGCATTGCAAAACTTTTTTAGTGATAAGAAATTGGCATCAAGGGAAGAGTGTGAAAATCAATTGCTGGAGGTTTTCGAGAATAAGGAACAAGGCTTTTAAGAGATAGGCATAAGGGAGCTAACATTAAAATGGCAAAAAATTATAGAACAAAATGGTGCATATTTGACCTTAAGCGGACAAGGAAAAACATGTTAAATAAAGTCTTGAAGTTCACGTAAAAATGATGGATTTCTTTTTCCCCAAACTAATATTGATAAATTTGTAATGCAAACAGTGACAGCTGATGTTATTTCAAAATCCATCTAATCAATTTTAATTATATTGCTGATTAGAAATTAAAATGATACAGCATTATATTTCTTCCTCTATGATAAATCAATCTACTGTTAAACACTAGAACTTGCAAACAATGATATTTAAAAGTCGAAAGATATATTTAAAATCATATTAAAGTGAGATTATTTTTATGTAATTTTCACTATCACTAAAAATCAAAAATATGTAAAAATTAATGTTTGAATAAATCACATATATGTTAAAATACACTGTTATACATGTAATGTAAATTTTCAATTAAATGATTTACATTTATAACGGGGTATTTTAATTAAGTTACCATATTGTACGTATATGTTTACTTGAAACATAAATATAAAATATACATGTGAAATATAATAGTAATAATGTTATAACTTTTAATACATTGTGGTATATATATATATATATATATATATAACCATTTATTTATTTTAATTAATAAATTATTATTCTTCACGACACAAATGTAATTACACTTATATATTTTTATTAATTTATTTAGTTGTTTAAAAATAAGTAGCGTAACAGCAATAATGTTTAAAATTAATTAAAATATTTGTTTATAAGTATTCATTCATTTAATTTAATTGAAAAATTAAATATATAATTTTTAAACACAATGGAAAGTATAATGCAAAAAGATAATTTTATATTAACGTGATTTTAAATAAATAGTTTTAAGTTTAGAAATTCAACATTATATTTGAGTTGTTCTAGTTTTAGAGCTTACTAATCTTTCGATTTATTGTCCTTCAATTTTGTTCACCATATTTCTAATTTTATCTATCCTATTTAATTACATATAAGATTATATCTACTTGTGTTTGATATAATCTGATATTAAACCTGTACAATTAGTTATTATCAGGGTACAATGTTTAAATAACTTCCGAGAAATTCCTTTCACCTTTTTTTTAATTTTTTGTTTCGTAAATATATAAGTATAATTACAATATAATATTTAAAAAATAAAGAGCAATATTAATCTAAGTTATTATCACAGATTTTCCATATGAATAATGTCATGTACCAATATTGTTACAGATGCAAATCTACTTTCTTGTGAATAGCTCTCGGTTCTTTGGATATTTGACTCTAGTTTTTACACAAGTATTATTCATGGTCTTTATAATAAAACCAAGTCAAATGTTAATTGATCATAATATTAAATTATGTGAATCAATGTAAGTGTAAAATAATTAAATTTATTTATATACTTTTTATATACTTTTAAATCCACATATATTGATAATTTGGATTTATAACAAAAAGAGTCCTTAGACATTACATATTTCTTAATGAATTCCTTTAAAACTATGAGACAATTGAAAAATGAGATTTCCAAAACCATAATCAGAAATTATTTTACCTTACAGATTTGTATTAGTTCTATATTAAATAATTTATATGAAGAATAACAAAATTCCGTAAAAAATATATACTCTTTTTTTCTTTACACTCTCAATTTTCTTTTCGTAAGAGGTACAAACCAATATTTAACGCCGATGTACCCGGCGTGAAGTACTCGAACCACTTGACAAAATATGTCCCACTGGAGATGGTAATGGTGGAGGCTATCTCCTCTTCCTTACTCTCTATTTTTCGACTAGCTCTGATCTCTCAGTTGAATCGTCTTAACTAAAAGTGTGAATGAGAAAGAATTATGTGAGTGGGCCATTTGTCTTTTTGAGAGATATGTTGGTATAGGATTTGGTGAATCTTCCAAATTTGATTGTCTTTAATTTATAAATTTGCTGTTTTGTTGTGTTAATGTTGATTTTTAAAGTTCTTAATATTTATAAAGATTTGTTTTCTGAGGTAGCCTATATGTATTGCATGTCAAAATGTACACCAATTCACTATAAATGAATAATAAAGTTCATATATTAACAATAAGTAAATATGTATGTGTAAATCTAATATTAATAATTTCTTAACACGATTAAAATAAATTAGTCATAAATTTAAAATATATTGTAAATGATGGTTAAAACACTGCCATCGTTTTCTTCTTCTTCTGGTTATTGAATGAAATTACTTTCTTAATTTAATCATTCATCAGCAGGCTCTTCGGTAGTAGCAATTTTACTTGAAGAAAGTTTTTCAAATATTTTTAGCGCAGATAACATTTTTTACAACTGCATTTACATTGTTTCCTTACAGTTTTCCTTACAAAAATTCGAGAATCCCTCAAAAAACTGTATTCACTTTCAAATTATTTCCGAGGTTTTGTTGGAGTATAAAAAGCTATTCAGAATTATTTCTTAGGTTGTTTTCAGAAATTTTCAGAGAAAGCTTTTAGATAGATTGCTTTTAGAATATCTATTCTATTTAAACAGTTCATATTTTTATTTATAATTCAACTTTTTTGACTTACCAACATCTTTGAATTAATTTATTATATACACTAATATAACATAATTTATTATAAATATACATTATTTAATTCCATAGCTACAATTCTCAATGGTATTCAGTGACACAAGAAATCAAACAAACTTGTCATATAATAATAATAATAACTCAGCGTGATATTTGTATTACAGCCGGAAAAATTATTCATGTTACAATGGAAACATTCAGTAAAGTAGGTTCTATAATAAAATTTATTTAGCAATATTAATTACATTTTTATATATATCATATAACAAATAGGAACATTTCATTTAATCATTATTCGTTCAGTAAACAACACATAATTATAACTCTCATACATGATTATAGTTGCATACGACCATGTATTATGCCTCAATGTATTACATAAGTTAAGTAATACTCAAAAAAACTGCAATCATTATCTTTTTAAATGTTCTCCTTGCACGTTATTCAAAAATGCTAAATGTATCCCTGCAATTATAGCACAAATAACTTCACTGGAAAAAAATTAATGTTGTTAAAACAAGTAAGACAGGTTTTTTGCATTTATTAGTAATAAATTAGATTTGTCAATAAAATTATAAAAAAATCAATTTCAAAGAGCAAACTGCCCTCACTCCCAATAAAACAAATGTATTATATTTATTATGGTTTTGTTTCGAAGTTATAAAAACGAGGCAACATTGTAAAAACAACTCAAACGAATCACTTGGTAATTATTAATAATTATTTCGAAATGCGTCTCAAAATATCCTCTGACGCATATTTGATATGGTACCCGAATTTTATGTTTCTGTAATCTGTTCAGTGTTGAGCTTGCAACAATTGGGATGGTGAACGCGATCCCCAAATAACAGTTCAGCACTATTCGAAACAATATTAATCAACTGTAATTTGTTATTTTATAATTAATATTTTAAATAACCATTTCAACTTTCCAACCAAAATTAATACATTTTTTCAGGAGTGCAAACTCCGAAATCGAGCTTAAAGATATCATTACGTTAATTGAAATACAGATGCGTGCGCTGAAATTAACCCACACCACTGCTCTCTGAGGATAAAGGGTGTGGTAATTTTAAAAAATTATAACAATTTTGTCTTTTTGTTACCTGATTTTTACAGATGAATTTTATTTAGTTATTAAATATAAAATTACATAAAATTTTACACAAATCCACATTAAATTATGAGTATCTAAATACGAGAACTGCACGATTAGCAATTGAACAGAAAAATGTACAGTTATAAGTATCATTTAACAAAGAAATATAACTTTGCGATTAAACTGCGACACATGGCATCCACTGAATCCTTACTACAGATGTCCAAGCAGATACTTCACGTTGACTCTAAATAATTAAAACTCGAGATGGCGAATGTACGTGGGTCTTCTAATTCGACTCTTATGAAGGACTTAAATCTGGAGAATACAACTGCATCAAAATCTTTAAGTCCTTTAACAGGAAAAATAAGCAAAAATCCTATCTTTGGTCGATAAGAATCTCATCCTCGATTCCTTATTATTTTTGTACACTTGCCGAAATTGTCAATCAGCCGAAAGTTTCTGATAATGTGAAACAAACAATTAAATGTAGTTCTCTCTTCAGTCGTTCGTTGCCGCACCAATTTCTTTTCAAAACTGAGTTCGCACGCAACATCATCAGTAACACCGAACGTGTCACATACTTTTTAAAATTCGCTACTTTACAATACATATATAACAAGTATATTGTTACAACGTCAAATAAAAACTTCCATTTTCTATTAAAAATTTGAATCCTCGTGAAGAACTATCCAAATTTTGTTGAAGAGATAATTTTCAATTTGCGATAAATGTTGTTATAATTGGTAAAATTAGTATAAAAATCAGTCTGTCTCTATAAAACTTCAGAAATAAACCACCGCTTATTTCTCCTGTATTTTTGCATAATGGATTTATTAATTGTATAAAAAGAAATTAAAACAATTCTAATTTATGCCAATGATAGAAAGAATTTTAACGATCCTATTAATCTTTTTGCTAAGCGATAACTTGATAAATTATGATCACGTTTTTTTTATTTAAATTACTAAACATTTTCTTTCTGGAAAAAAAAAATGTTTAGTAACCAGTGATATACGTATACTACATTTAAATATATATATAAAGTATACCAAAGTTTAATTTTAAAAAATACTTCAATGAAGTATATTCAATTTCAATCAAACATATTTTTAAACTCGAACAAAAATAATATTAAATAAAATATTTAGTGAAATTTGTATATACTGCATTAAAATACACATCACTTCCATATTTATTTTAAATACACAAATAATTATATAAATTACACAAATGAAATTTTATAACTAAATTCACGGAATATTTATGCAAAATGTAACAGGGACATATATATATATATATAATTATTTCTACACAAATGCCCGATAATAAATATTATAAAACAAATAGTATAAAATTATAATTGAGGTATCAGAAAGCAAAGGGGTACGAGTGATGTATATTTCTTTTACTTACAACTCCAAAAATTATATAATTAATGAAATTATTGTTTATTGGGGAAAATTAAACAATAACCATAACATTTTGCTTTGCATTAGTATAGTAGTAGTAGTAGTAGTAGTATTCGGTAATACAAATGTAAAACCGAACGGCTGCTGTTTAATAGAATCCATCATGTGGCAAATTTTTATTTTTCATCAAAAAGTAACACAAGAGGCTATCTGATATACTATTTTAAATAAAATATGTTTTAAATAATTCAATAATTATTTCAAGAAAAATATCTAACTTGTATTTTTAAAATGTATAGTTTTAATTAAGTTCATAACTGTGTAAATTGATATATATTATTGAATTACTTCAAATATGCATACTTCAATATAATGAAATATAATATTTACAGCAGTGTTTGCTTGTTTGCTGAATTTTGATCAAATTTTACATATTTACAAAATTTACTGATGCTCAGTCACTGCAACCTAAGTAAACTTACTGATCAAACGTGATTGTAGTGTACAATTAGTAGAGATTAATTATTTTGTATATTAATTAAAATTCTTAAATGATTTTTTAATCTTAATTTATTTAACAGTGTGGACATTCTGGAATATTTATGTTACATTTTGATAAAATTTTGCTCATTCTGATCACAGTTATCTTATCTCAAATGGCATAACAGGACAAAAGTAATTCAGATAACTTTCTTATTGAAAGATTTCTCGATCTACAATTGTCTTTTTTTTTTGTATTAATATATATAAATATATTGTAAAAATATGCTTCGACCATGTTTCTTTTGCAAACATATGTTTTAATTTACTTTAATTACGAAGCACTAATTAAGTACTAAATTAAATTAACAATTTTTATATTCTTTTAAGCAAATTTCACTATTGCTTTCCTAGCTTTATCTTAAAGCAGCAAAATGTATTTTTTTTTTTTATATAGAAATAAATAAAGGATTAACATTTTTTGGGTATTTAAAAAGCACTTAAACAGCATTAAATTTCAATCTAGTTAGAAATGATTTGCAATCTTAGTAGAGGTTCCAACAACTCATACTACTCCAAATTAAGACTCGCCTTGAGAGTTTCCATGTTTTAATCTCTACTTACGAATCCAAGCAACTGAAAAATTTAGAAATCAATATTTCAACGATATAACATTAAAATATATTTTCTTTCTCCTTCATTATATCCTGTAGCCTAACAGGTTTCATAGGAAATTTTTATGTAAAAATAAGTCATGAAACCACTTTGCATAACATCGAAATTTTTATGAAATATTGCATGCTTATTAATTGTAATCGTGTAAACTCATCAATTTAAATAATTCTAATAACAAATAGTTTTAATCAAATAAGTTTATTTCATAATTTGTATTATAAATTGTATATAAACAAAAATCATTTTCATTACTCTTATCACTCTATCTCACTGTTTTCAAGAAATTCTTATAAATAAATTTCAATTTTCAGATTATTCAAGCATCGGTATCGTATTGTACAGTTCTTTTTTCTATAAGAGATAATGCTAACTGAAATAAAATAAATACCTATTTTTTACACAGCATAAAAATATTTTTGATACTTAGATTTCTAATAATGTATTACGATAATACATAATAATGATACATAATATAATTAAATATCAGTACAAAATTATTTTCTTATAAGCAAAAATAATCATATGTCTGCAAATGTTATCAGACAGTATGAATTTAGCAATAAATTTACTTTGTGTAAAGATGATCTCCAATTATTCTCTTTAATTTTAACAATTTATAATATTTATTTATATTTATTGTACACACGTATATTCTAACAAATTATATTACATAAATAACACATATATTATATATATTCAAAATGTCTTTTTATAAAACAATAAATGTATTATAATATTAAAAAATGACTGAACGAAACAAACACCTAAATAAATCAGTTTGTAAAACGTTAGCAAAATTATAAGTTCACATATTTTATCAAACGTCTTCTCTTCGAAAGTGCCAAGTCATAATTTTCTTTTTTTAAACATTTTTTAAAACCATTTTAGAAACTTTTTTTATTGTATACCTATTTAGTGTGGATTTAATGTATTTCTCATCCTCTAACACTTTTGCACTCACTCGAGCTACAAGTAAAATCATTGCTTTTTAGCCCTGTTTAGATGGAGAGGTAAATAGCTCATCGTAAATCGCAATAATAATTCTATTACTATCCTATGATGGCACTTATGGAGCAATAGTAGAATATTATTGCTAAGTTGGCAAAAAATACAGTATGCCTGGGAAATTACATTACTTAACTTTGCTTTAATTGCAAACCTTTCTTTCGTCTAGAATCATCAATGTTCCACCGTTAGTGTAGAAAAAAATATTGCTCATTTATATGTATATTTAACAAAATATATTTTATTATTACAATACCTTAAAAGAATAAAAAGTATACATACAATTATGTTGTTTAAACTTTTATTTTTAAAATTTAATGCAGTAGAAAAGACAATACTCTGTAAGTGTACAAAACAGTTATATAATTATATAATATATAATCAAATATATACATTATATAACATATAATCAAATAATAATCGCAATTATATAATATATAATCAAATATATAATATATATACAATATCAATTTTGAATTTAAAAAATGTATTGTAATTCTTACAATTGAAATAGTTTTATGCAACAAAATTCAATTATAAAGCAGATTATATTACTTTTAATTCGACATATTAAGTAAAATAAAGCAAATGATATATTAACACCGAAGGGAATTAAACAATGCAATGAAATGATGATCGAAAGCACCATTTTAATAAAATTACAATTTAATTTACAATATTATAATATTTATATATATAATATTATATAATATACATGTATGATTTACAAAAAAAAAAAAAATTATATTACAAAATTAAATTAAATTTACAAAATTTAATATTGAAGTAACATATAAAAAAGGATTCGAAAAAATTAATTTATATAAATAATTAATTATACGGTACAGTTAAAAATGGTGACATCGATCATCATTAACATATCTCAAAATACATTTAGACTTGTTTTTATTTGAATCATGGAGTAGTCGCACATAGTGCGAATACAATGGTGTGTATTCTCTTTGTTTCTGATCACTATATGCCATTTCTTCGTTAAAATTGTTCATTACTTTAGTAATAAACATGACTCCTCGGCTGAAAATAACAATGCTATGGGTTGATACTTATCTATGCATCGTATCAATGCACATCGCAGTCGCATCTTTATCACCATTATCATCATCATTATCATCTTTCAAAGTATGAGAGAAAACACAACTGAGCATATTATAATTTTATAAAGAAACTTTTCGCGATTTTTTTTTCTTTTTCAATGCGCACAGCAATAAGATATATGTATATATACTATAAATGTATTTCGGTGTACACACAGAGCCAGCTAAGCATTCTCCGAGCACTCGATTCGCAGATGATACAATTTTATAACAACAGTCATACATCTCAACACAAAAGAATTGAATTAGTTTGAAATACTTTTTACAAAATTCATATTAACAATAAACAAATAAGAACAACGAGTTTAATCAAATTTTTATTACAGACCGTACATTATACCTATATTATTTAATTTAATAATGTCTAAATTTTTTACATTAATAAAATTGATTTATAAATTTAAAATTGCTATTACCAACAAAAATATGTGAATGCTTAATAGAGCAAAGAAAGACAAATTTAAAAATTGAATTTATATTTAAAATGCATTTTAAAATCTAAATGTATCAATTATAACACAATTCGATACAAAACAGGAAGATTATGTTAAATCTCAAAAGAAAATTAATATAATTTAATGGAAAATCATATTTTGATGTTTATGTGTGGCCAAAGACAATAAAAAATTATTAAACATAAATTTGAATAGTTTTATTAGTGAAATTTTGTTATGTCGGTGTAAAATGATTCAATGATAACAATTCGAGCAAACATTACATTTCCTTGTTTTATATGACTTTATTTATTAATACAATTCAAATATTTACACGAAAACGTGTATCGTCGGCCATTCGACTGCCCGTTCGTTCGGTTAATAATGGTGTCCCGCATACCTAACGTATTAATTTGAGTTAATATTGTTTCTCGGTCCAGCCACACGTCCACATAGTCCAGAATCAAAAACGACGACTTCACGCGAATCGGGTCCGAAAACAAAATCAGTCAACAAAATAATGCAAGTTTCCCACGGCACGTGCAATAGTTGTCAATTTGCGGTGAATGTCACCACAAGAGGGCACTCGATGCGAGATGCCGTTGTCTGTGATACCTCGACCCAAAGACGGTAGGTCCAAACAATCGCCTGCCTGGATGGCAAGGGACCGGTAAGGTCCAACAGCGATAAGAGCTGTGATTGGTTGAAACAATATGTGGCATTATACACTGTTTTGGAAACCTATGCTTTTCATTTTCATCTACACTTTTTAGATGAACAAGAATGTAAAGTAATGAAGAAAACCTTATTCTCAGTTATAAAGCATTTATAGAAAAAGAAATTTACGTTATTAAAAAAAATTAATATTATATATTTTAATTACTTAGGACCTATCACTTCTTATATACCCAATCGAAAAATCTAAATAATTTCGACAAAAAAGCATCTGCTTCCCAAAATAGTGAACAAAATCTATCTTAGACGAGCTTTCCACATAACGATTCATCGGAACAATCGATAATATTGACACTTAATAAGTAACAGAAGAAATTCTACATGTCCAAATTGAGCTATAGAGTTCATCCTGCGGATTCGCAGATTTTAAAGTTAGAAACGGGATTAAAGTAACATCAACAATTAGAATCAACGCAAATTTCAGCACGAATCAGCAGAATGCTCTCAGAAAGAAAGGTGTATAATAACGATGCGTAGATTAGGTACGTACACTTGTTTAACGGCATGATTTGCGGATTCCGGTATGGAGAGCAGGAGCTTCGTGACACGAAGAAAAATATCGCGGTGATAGTCCATCACACAATGTACTTGAATCATAGAATCGCTTCTTCTTTTCGTGAATATTAAATTGATTGAGTCATGCAAGGAAAATGTTTTGTTAATATATTACCTTCAACTGATAGACATAAGCAGTATACATTCAAATACAAGAATTTTAAATCAAATAAAGAGCAAGAAGCTGATACGAAAACATGTTGACGCTTCTCATTTCGTTAAGTATTATTGTATTACTATATGTATTATGACATACAAATTTATTTTTACTCAGTTTAATTATTAAATAACATCATAAAGTGTTACCAATGTACAATCGATAACCAATGGTGCGAATGATGATTTTTCTGCTCCTACAAACTCTTGAACGATATTTTTGTTCATATAAGAAAATGAATAGTGAAAAGTGGACGTGCTACCAATCAAACGTTCGAACAAAATTTATTGAAATAATAAAGTCGAATCAATAATTATTAACAAAGCATCTGAATAATGTATCTTCGAACGATTGACCTGACAGAACGAATCAAAAAGTGTGAAGAATCAAAAATAAATCTCCGATATTCATTATAAGAGCACCCTCCGTACTTACCACTCACTCATGCGTCGACAACATGTTCCTTGCAAGGAATGGCTTGTCGGATCGAGTCGTTCGTTCGCGCAAAACCCTAACATTTACCAATCGCCAAAATCGATCGACTCAATTCGAAAGTTATATTCACAAAATAAAATTAGCGACAGACTAACCTGAGCTGATTGAACCTTCACGCTGCGACTAGAATGAGGCAAGTTAATCCTGTCGAATATTATCGAGTTTAACAAAGATTTTTTTTTACTTTTTTTTGTTTTGTTTATATGAATCAATCGAT
>JABFOX010002739.1:0-11087 GCA_022817665.1 Axea sp. ZL-2020 | reverse complement strand
CATTTTATGGACTCCTCCGACCGACGGCGGCCATTTAATAGACGACGCGAAGTAGGTGGACCGCCAATGTCTCGTTTTACGATTTACACCGATTTCCATAATGGATCAGCTCGGAGCTTTACCGCCGCGGAAAAACTCGCCCGATTAATGACGCAGTAAAGTTGTTCTAAGTAGCTCGATAAGATGGACTCGAGCTTCTGTTACTCCTGTAATGGTCCCGGACTTTGCGCTCCAGGCTCGCAATTTTGCTTTTCCACTTTCCGAGTAACAAAGACTCGAAGCGCAATCAAGCGCGAATTTATTTGAATTACGACTTATAAATCGGTAATTCGACAGTCGCATTCAATTCGGTTTCCTCGTTTTCGAAAAGCGATTGTTTTGAGCGATCGTTGTGTGCACTTTTTTTTACAAAAAAGTGACGAGTGGTATTTATTAGCTGCTTTCAATTTTGCCATGAGAAAAGGTGTTGTTGTAAAAGTGGGAATATATTTATTATTTCGATGAAAAAAAGAAGCATTTACGGGAAAAATTATTTTCATCTGAATCGCGCCTGGAAAGTTTATTAGGAAGAGAGGTAAAGTGTGTTTAAAACTTAGGAACAAAAGAAATAATAATAAATAAAAATTCGTGTACTTTTGTACGAATAATAATTTTCCCACGTTGTTACTTTTCTTAGTCATTTTTTATCAATCCGTTTATTACACAACACTTTTGTTATGAAAATAATACGCTTTATTGTAACACATTTCTTATGAATCGTTACTTTTTTTTGCAAAAAGTACCTTTAACAGTTTCGTATGCATTGTCTTTACAACTGGTTATAGTTATCGAAGAATATTTATAACAACGTAGTACGGGTGTTGCAAAGTAGTTATGTTAACAATTATTTGAATTAAATTGTTGTTTTAAGTCAAAATACACGTCAGATTATGGCGTTCGTGTTAGATTGTCATTCGTTTTGGTTGCAAAAGTAAGTGTTCAAAATGCGGTTTTAAAGTGTATTTTAATATTTTTAGTAGTAATATTTGGAGAATCTTGAACTCTTTAAAATTCAAAATAATTAATCTTAAAATATTTTAGTTCCACTGTAGCGAAGTGGCATAATGAGGTGAAATAAAATCACGTCAATTAATGTGAAATAGAATGTTCAAATCTTGTTAAAACAATGAACTTGCTTATTTTAGAACATTATTATTTGACGGCGTAGGGGGCAGCGTTTAGGGCAGTTCGTTTTTGTGGAATTGATAAGATCTCTCAAAAACACAAAATCAGTTCTTTTTGATTTTTCTTTGCGACCCTATTTTTCAAAATAAAGTGAATGTACGGGTGGTCTGCGACACTCTGCATACAAGGAATAAACTATGAGCTATTTTTCAGACGAAAAAATAGTATATTTATATATCACGAGTTTTTTTCACGATTCATAATTAAGTTTTTTTATTAATATTTTTAGTGTGCATTAATATTGCACATGATGCAAACATAAATATTCATTTTGCATATAACATTCAGTAAAATTGCTTGAAAATCCTCTTGTGTTACGAAGACTCTGATAAACACAAGAATATTCGTTTTACAGTGAAAAGAATGTTGCTAGCTTGTTAACTTTGGTTTTGAATTAAACAATTTGAGAACCGTTTAAACTTTCATTATTAAATTCAGAATTGTATGCAACAAACGACGGTGAATGTTTGACGAACGTGCAACAAGATTTTCTTTTTATCCAAAATCGCAAATAAGAAATTATATTCGACGTCCCAATTTAATTCTACGTTTCATCGATGCATCGATTATTTCCATTCTTTGAGATCAGATTTAATCGGATTGAAGAAACGGATTTTATCGGTCCAATCGAAATCGATTTATTAATCCGCAAGTGAGGAAGGAAAAAAGGTTCGTGATGAAAAGAAGAAAAAGGAGCTGATGTAAATACGAACACCCGTCTGAGGAAGGAACCGTGTAAACTCGGAGTTTATTTGCATTCCACGTGTAGTGGCGTGCATATGCGCGTGTATGCGAGTACGTGCGTGGTATACGAAATCGGCGAACGAGTGCGCGAGGAAGGTGTGAAGCTCGTTAGGGGCTCGCCAAAATGGGAAGGACAAAAAGCCGAGCGAGATGGAGCGATTCGGCCGAAACAAAAACGACGAGCGGGGAAAAAAGGAGGATGAAATATTTATGGGGTACAGTGAATGTGCACCGCAGAGAAACTATACTCCGACCAACAAACAACCCCGTGATTTGCTTCGAGGGGGGAAGGGGGTCGAGAGGAGGCGCGGGTACGCTAAGCCGCAACAGCCAGAAAAAGAACGACGAGTACAGTCGACGGATTTCGAAATGGGAAATGAGATATTACGGAACGTCAGTAAATCATCTGAAAATTGTTTGGCAGATTCAGGTATCGCTGTCTAAGCAATTTTTCAATGGATGGAGTCAAGCCCGTTTGTTTGTTTGTTTTTTTTTTCTTTCTTTTTTATTGCTGTTTAGGTAACATTGTACCTTTGCGCAGAAAATTCGAGTTCACCTATAATGATGATCTGAATACGTAATTTGATTGTTCTTACGTTGGAAAGTAATTTTGAAATGTTTTCAGAACTTTCTTTTAGTGTGGCATAATATTTTATTCACTAAAGATACGGGAACGTTTGATGGTGCTTGTACTAGTATACGAATGTTTTGTAGTTCTTTTCATTCATGATACCAGGAAAATAAAATATTTTGGACAAAATTACATAAAAAGCACAAATTATTATTTATGTTTAAGGGAAGTGAGTTGTAACTGAAATATCTAAAATAATTAGTATATTGTATGTACAAAGTTGTAAAAGATGTTGTATTAAGCAAAATAATGACGCGAATTTTTTACTGTGCTAGGTAATAATTTTATGAATACAATTTTTCTTTCGATATCACACGTCGGTAGTTCACTGAATTGAGATTTGTATATTTAGTAAATTTTAAATTATATAAATATATTTGTAAATGTTTGATTAGTTTGGTTGAACTGGAATTCAACGTATGCAATTTTATGCGTGTAATGAAAAAACTTAAAATTCGTTGGTTAGTGCAGAATTTTGCTGTTTTTTTTTTTTTTAATTTATACATGTATTCTGAATTAAAAATTTGAAATATTCAGCGCAAAGTCCTAAAAATATTCAAAATGACGTGCTGAATATGTTTGTATATTATTTTATTATAATTAAGTATGACCTGTTTGAGTGTTTTACAACAAAATAATTGAAAAACGAGCCTTTCTATAGAACTGGGAGTACTAAATTAGTTACACCGTATTATATGTTATCCTAATAATAAGTTACAAAACTATAACATACACTTTAAAAAACTTGGACTGTGGCGTATAAATATAATTTTGAAAATTTAAGTAAATAATATAAAAACGGTAGTAAAAATCGTATTAAAGCAAGAAAACGGAATTAGTTGAAATTGTTGTAAATAATTTATACTACAGTGCATTATCATTACATCTATCTATATATAATGCAGCATAAAATAGGTACATTAAAATAAGTAATCTCTGAAAGACCAAATGCAAGAGTTTAAATTAAATTACGCGTAAACATAAATATTTGAAAAGATGAATCATTAAATAATATAAAATGATTTCCATATTTACAATAATAGCAACATAAGAAGATAAACAAACTAAGATCATGAAATGATTGTAATTTAATGAAATTAAGATTTAATCATTAAAATGTTTAATTTAATTGGGTAGACAAAGTGTCATAAAGCACGAATCGAAAAGATGACAGTATGAAATAACTAATAAATTATCTTTAGATTTTACTCTCTTAAAATGTAACGTTAAAGTAACGAATTGAATAAAAATAACTAAATGCATTATGTGTTTAACCGGGATGATATAATTGTGTACAATAACGAAAGAAGATATTTTATTTTCCACCATTTATCGTGTTATTCGTCTTGCAATGCTGAACAACAAAGCTCCATTCGCAGTCGATATTAATAATCAATTTTCTTATAAACCTACATCCAAAACTTTGAAACCAAATCCCCCGGTCGAATTATATAATTTCCGCGTAATTCACTCTCGACTCCACCCCAGTTAACCCATCTTCGGGAAGCTATCGCTTCAATTCGTGGTGTTTCACGATCGTGACAACACGACAGAAACATAAAGGAGGCAGTGAAATAAGGGGAGGGACCATCGGTGAGTGAAGGAAGAAGGCAAAACGGACGTAGCGGCACGATTTGAAAGGGGTGCGGGAGGCAACAGGTGGGAACCCACAAATAAATCCAACGCAAATTCCGGTCGTCTAGACGCCGCTTCGCTGATTAACCGTGTTCCGTCTGAAAGCGAGACACTTGTATTTGTATGCACACTGTGCATAAATGCGAACTCCTAACTATAATCGAACATTATTTTTGGCAGATTTATTGCATTTTCCGAGTTGATTGTCATTGTAAATATAGTAAAGATGAGTTTAATAACAGGGTTTTGGAGTGCCCTTATTTTTAGTTGATGAACATTTTCGGATAAATTGAACGCGATCAACGATTATTATAAATGTAAATATAATAATACGTACATGTGTAAAATATAAACATACGTATGATGAAGTTTCGACTAAATTTTATGATTCTTCATATATTGGAAAATCTATTGTTATTACATTCTTAAGTTATTAAAACAAATTCACAGTTGAACTCTGTGACATTTTTGATGCTACATCTGTTGCATGCCACACTATTTTATCTTGATATATATTTATGTATACTTTGATGAAATTGAAATAATTTGTCCTTGTGTTAATGAGTAAAAGAACTGTATGCTGGATGAATGTTAGAAATTATATAGAAATAATATTGCAAAGAATTTCGATATATGAATATTAGAAATCTAAAAGATGGAGACAATTTTGTTTCGATTTATTGAATCTTAAATTCCCTATTATCTTTGATATTGATCAGAAATGTTATTTTCTCCAGTTTCAGTATTGTAAGGCTTTTGATAGCGTATATCGATGTATCTTAATTAGAAAATAGAAAAATATAGTATTTTTGGTCACACTTCAGGATTAGAGTAGTTTTTCAATACTTGAATATCTCTAGAACCCAAACTATTTGAATGAATGCAAGCTGTTCACATAGTTGGAAACCTGCTACTCAAATACTTTGTTATTTCAAGTTCCACAAGTCCTTAACTTTATAATGCTTTAATTAATGACTTATGTACGCATATTAAATGCAGTAAAATTCTTTTATTTATTAATAATACTAAACTTTATGAAGGTATAGTTTTTAAGTTAGTTCAGTTATGCTATTTAAGAAGTTTATTATAAGAAAAGTTAGTTAAGATATTAATTCTTTTTACAGTGGTGTATAGATAATTGCATTAACACCTGTTGTGACTAAACAATTTGTTTTATTTTTACACAGATTTTTGAATCGAAGATATACGTGTGCTGATTTTCTCAATATCAGTTTTCAAATGAAACATTGCAATAAATATCTGAAAATGAATAAGACATTGAATCGTATCGGTATTTTGTATGAAAAGATTTATATTAAAATCGACTTCTTTGATGTAACCTTTTATAAATTAAAGCCTTTCTCGTATCATCGTTTCTTATTATGATTTGTATGGATTGTTTATTTACTCTATGAATTTTATTTAATTTTATTATTCTCTATCTTTACACTGTTTATGGGTGTAGAATTTTGCAATATTTTCTGTACATTTGAAAGACTGTAATAAATGAACAAAATAAATAATAAACAGTTATGAACTCAAGGATTCTGTAACGTATTGTCAATGTGTCATTTTTATTTTAAACACAGACTCTGTTGGTCAAGCTTACATTAATTATAAAATTCATAAAAAGAATGATTTCAGAATTCATTTTTAGTTTCTATTTTTATGTTTTCTTTTCTTCTCTAAAATAACTCTTCATAATGCAATTTAGATGAATAAATTTTGCGTCAAAGAATCAATCGTTTAAAATAAATTTGAGATAATCAAAATTGTTCTAAAAATGAAAATTAACGACAAAATTCTAAAAAGTGATATTGAGTAATTTCTGACTTAATATTTGTGTAATAATTCTCATTATTTTAATATTTGTTTAGTCTTAAAACTAAGAAACGATATGAATAACTTTATATATATCATTTTTCTTAGTTTTTACACATCTGATTATTGTTGTAGAAGTGGCATTCTTAAAAAATAATATTATTGAGGTGATCTACTAACACCCATTTTGCTCTTTTTAATTAAGAATGACAAGATATATAACACATATTGATAAGCATTGAAAATTTAATTATACTTTAAAATATTTTATTTTATAATAATATATACTAGTACCAAATTTTAATTTTAATATCTTTAATAATGTGAGGGTTTTACTTGATAAGGGATCTGTTTGGATCTGTATTTTGTCTGTATTTCGTCGTCAACTTATAATTACATAAATAAATATAAACTGACGTAAAAGGATACTACTGCACTTTAAAATAAATGTCTGTTGTATCACTCTCCATAAAGTAAAGTAGATATTTTTCACCTTAAATTCAAAAGAACAGAAGTCATTACTTCTGTTCTTTTTTTACTCTTATTCATTTTCAAATAAAAGGGAATTAAAAACATATTTTAGATAGCAAAGAAAACTTCAATCTTTTAACGTCACTTTTTTTCTTTTTAATTTCATTGGTTAATATGAAAAGTGTAAAAATTTATTTATCACTCACTTAATATTATTTTAAGAAATATTACAATCTTTAGTGCCAAGATATTCTATATTTATTACTCTCTGACGAAGTAGAATGTATATACGAAAAAGTGTAAATTCAAATTTCTAACTTAAAATTATTACTCATAAATTAATACAAAATTTAATGCAATTAATTTATTAAAATTTATTTGTTTTTGAACTGTCACATGAGAATATTAGATTAATTATTTACATTGTCAGAAGCCTTACGAATACTGTGTGGTCTGTCGTTTGCAATCTACAATTGTTCTATTTTTGTGTAATAACAAAATTTGTACATGTTTAAAAGAAAGAACAGTTGACAGGTAATAATTTAATCGGACAGAATATACACTATTTCCATTTCTTTTTATCTTACATTATTAAACCAAAAATTATTTCAATTAAATTAAAATCATTGATACACGTCACTGTACCATAGTCATTTGTAAAGAAAATATTCCAAAATCATTTGAATATGCAAATATTCAAATGGTTTTGAGTTTACAAATTCTTGATAAGCTGTTGACATTTTTGTTACGTTTTATGATACGATATCTGAGACTTATTTTTTCAAAATTTTAATAATAAGCGAACATTTATTTATCTAATTCTTATTATTTATTATATATCTATTACTAAATATTAAACTCAGCGTACTATAAAAGGAATATTGGTCATAAAGTATGGGAAAAATTCAAATAAATAAGAAACATTTTTTGAAAATAGTTCGATGAACGCTTTAAATTGTCGTACGTTTTGCTTTTTAGACTTGTCATGAGTCATTTTTTGTGCAATTTGTAATTAAACTTAGCCTATTTTTTTGTCAAAGAACAATATTACATTATTCATTGCAAAATAAATAGTATATATTTCGCAATTACAATACAAATGCAGGACCTGCGAGAATTCAAGGCTCGTTTTTATTTCGGTGTAACAACGTTCTTCCGCCACTTTTGGGTGGCGCAGCCGTCTCATGTCACAAAAACTGTAATTACTCTTAAAGTAAAATCTGATAGCACAATGAATACAGTTCATTCGTGACACAAATTTGTCTAGCGTTGTTATATTCTGCTATTCAACATAATGTAATTTGACATGATCATATTATACGTACACCAATAAAATTGAAATTCGATACTTTATGCATAAAAACAAACGCTTTTATCCATTCAAATAAAAATTACTGTAAAATACTTCACGTACAAAATATTCAAAAATACATCAAACAAAAACATATTTAAAAAATACACAAAAATTGCTAACAGAGGCAAATGATTAAAATACATTTTTTTTCCAACATTTTTTGTTATTTTCACTTTGCAATAAAATAAATTACTAGTTAATTAAAATTCTAATTTAATATGAAAGCAACCAAAACTGAAAGTTAAGCAAAGCAAATGTCAAAGCTGAGCAATAATCTACTCAGACAAATTAGCAATTTCTTTCTTTTGTTTTTTGTTTGTTGGTTTTTTTTTTTTTATTTAAATTGTTATTTAATTTAACGTGACAGACTTTTCACTGTATATCAATTTGAACGATCTCTTCTTATTCGTGATTTAATTGAAGAACTAAATCACTTCCTTTGCTAACGTGTTTTGACATCGCACAAACCTACGCAGATGATAGATGTCGCTAAACAACATCTAACTTGGAAGTTGAAGAATACTCTGTGGAAAAAATACGAACGAACCGATACGCTCGAAGTAAATGGGTCGTAAAATCGTTCGTCGTTTTATTGTTATCTTAATCGCTAGATTCGTGATTAACCCGACTTCGTGGCGATATTTCAAATAATATGCGCAATTTATCAAAGTGAAATGGAGTTTGCGGCTTCGGGCCATAACGATCCAGTTGCGTCAGCTAATCGGCCAAGTGGTCATTAAAGCGCACTCATTGCCTGCTGTTTTTCGAATTCAATTAATATGGCGCACGTGCGTCCTGCCGGCTGCCTATCACACGTGCAATTACGTAACCGCCTCAAAATAATGAGAGCGCTTATCGACGAGCCAAAATCCGACTCCGTATCTCGCGAATGTCGTTGTTCGATCAGCGTTCCTCGACACGGAATTATGATTGCAGGTATTGTCGCCTCGAGCGCGACGTGATCTTTCGCATTTTTATTCAGTGTTATTAATAGTTGGCGCGGGTAAATAACGGGGAAGGAGTCATTCTTTTCTGAGGAGCTTTTTTTTCTTTTCTTTCTGTACAGTCGAGAAAGATTGGAGCAGGAGATCGAGTCGCGTTGACAATGATTCGGGGTGTCAAATGTATTTTTTTTTTTTTTTTTTGTATTTGTTGAACTTTTTGCCATCAAATGAACAAACGGTGTTGTTTAATTTGGGAAAGTACAAATTTTTAGTTATCATTTAAAGTGTATAAAATAATTGGTTAGTGAATGAAACGTGCATTGACATGTAAAAATTCAAATATTTAATTTATGGAGCGTGCAGATATGATAAAATAAGTTTTTGTAACGCAGTCTTTCATTTGGTGTTGTAGACGAACGGGTTAATTGCACGGAGAGAACTGACTTTGACTTTTTCTACCGAATAATTTGTATAAATTCAAATTGCTCAATACCGTTCCATATATTATTGGACCATGCATCCACTTCCGTATGGGTTCTTAGTATTGCCCACTTAACATGCGCAATTGTGAAATTTTAACGACATGTCTGCAAATGTATTATTGTATATAATATCTTGATACACGAACTGTGTTGTTTGGTACAAGAATGAATATTGTCGAAGGAAAAAAAGGAAAAAGATAAGAAGAATTATAAGTAATGAAATTACAATCAAAAAGATTTATTATTAATAAAAATAAATAAAATACATTATTTCAAAATATGTTTTGTATCTATAAAAAGTACAAGTTTGTAACTTGCTATTAACAAGCATATTATCTTATGTGAGGAAAGAATTGGAATATCAAAAATATAGTTGTGATATCTATAAATTGCGT
Organism: Axea sp. ZL-2020; assembly: GCA_022817665.1. Classification (NCBI taxonomy): domain Eukaryota; kingdom Metazoa; phylum Arthropoda; class Insecta; order Hymenoptera; family Scelionidae; genus Axea; species Axea sp. ZL-2020. The sequence goes on along the minus strand of JABFOX010002739.1, from coordinate 1,386 downwards.
TGAGTGAATCTCGCGAAAATTGAATTGTAAACTAATTATTAATCTCGCTGTGTTCACGAGAAATAAATAGTAATTTGTAATCAGAATTGTTTAACTTTTGTAATCTATTCTTCTTTGTGTAAACAAGTAGAAAATAAGCAGAATAATATACAAATGTTTGCTTTCATGTCTACATGAATATTAATTTCATGTAATTAATACCGATAGCAATAAAGTAGAACTGATGTATTTTATATCGAAGAATAATAATCATTTTTATTTTTATGTATTAATAATGCCAAGAAAACTATTCGCGTAAGTTAGTTTTTGTGTAGAATGCAACTTTTTTCAAATGGAATTCTATTTCTATACAGCGGAACAAGAAAAATGTAAATACAGTGAAGAATTAATTTACATTTATAATGTAGTTGTACACGTGTAACAATGTTGTTAACTACATTGGTTCTTTTATTATTATTATTTATTTAAATAAAGAAAAGATTAATTTTATATTATTTGAACACATAAAAGTGTTATTCGTATTCTATACTATTTGTACGTTAAACTGCATTATATAATTAATATTAATACAGCTAGAAAATTTCTGCAATGTAACCTGAACGTACAACCTCATTAATAAGCAATGATAAATAAATAATAGTTTGGAATTTTGTAACAATTATAAAGTAACATTATTTGTTCAAAAATGAATACATTTTGCCTAATGGTAATTTGTAATAAATACTTTATTATTAGTACTTATAATGTTTTTAGTTTCATCAAGTTTTAAATTGTTATATATTTTACCCAGTTTGTCATGCATTTATAATAATAGAAATGATCATGTTTATTACTGTTACTTTAAAAATCAATTTTCTGAAATTATAAATTAAATGTTATCGGCAATAACTTAAAAAAACAACCAGAAAATTAATGTAACTAAACTAATTTAAATACAAATGTTATTTTATACTGAAAATGTGACAATTCATAAAATTGCTTTTAGTGTGTTTGAATTAGTTTCTATGTTTTCAGATATATTTTAATATTAAAAAAAAGTACTTCAATGACGCAAAAACTTTATTTTTGGAGTGAAACAATTTATTACATGGATTATGTAATAAGTTATATTATATAACTTGTTTCTTTAAATCTATACTCATTTGAGCGTATATTTTTTTCTACAGTGCAATCAATTTGCTTATCTTTACTATTTATTTTTACACACATACATACAAAGTAATTTAATAAATAATTTTGTTCACAATCATTTAGAATATAATTTAAAGAAGTGAAATTGAGCACACAAAAAGAAGCAAAGTATAATTTGAATTTTTCATTTAACCGACCACAAATAGTGAAGTTTATTATTATTGTACATCACAATACAATAAATTTCGCCATCTG
>JABFOX010002738.1:0-11088 GCA_022817665.1 Axea sp. ZL-2020 | reverse complement strand
TGTTTGGTTTTGTTGTCAGAACCTTGCCAGCAAGCTCCGGCTACGAGGGTGGTATTGATGCCTTTTGCAGGGTGCAGAGGCCAGTCATCAATGACTTCTGGATTCTTATCATCAGCTTGCCATTCTTCACCATCGACGAATAGAGTAACTCGAGGGAAGTCCACTTGGATGGCGTAGTGATGCCATTTGTCATCGCACACTTGAGCTAATTTCCAACGCCATTCCGCAGGTCTGAAGATATTAGGGTCTCCTTCGGAGAAATCACGACGGAGCAGCAGGATTAAACGACAGTTACGAATGAAAAGGGCATAATGGTGGCGATTCATTTCTGGAAAGTACAGTACAAAGTATTAACTGTTATTGCTGAGCATAGGATAAAAATAAGAGATGAATGAGATTTGTAAAAGGGTACAAGTTGGTATATAAAAGTATATTTCAACACTTATAATGCTCTCGTGAAAACATATCAATTAGTACAATTTTATAACATTTACAGTATAAACATTGAAACTGTTACACCTTGAAATTAAAATATATAATATTAATTTATTTCGCTTTTAATTAATATCAGTAAAATTGGCTTGGTTGAACAGTTTTGATAATTCAATGCACGTTAATAAACTTTTAAACAAATTGTTTTATTTTTGAAATATTGAATTTTGTATGGTTTTATTGTTTACGCATAACGCGTATGTGATAATATTCATCTTTATATATAAAATATAAAATGTAATAAAACATACTTATAAAACAATAAATAGGAACGCCACTAATTCTTTTATATTGGTTAAAGTATAATTTTTAATAAATTCAAATGAAACAGTATTTAAAGTAGTAAAAGTGGCTTCGTTTTAAGTAAGCAAAAAACATCAAACATGTGTTTCGTGTTCGATGAAGACAAGAGAAAGACGAATTTATTAACAAAAACATTAAATCACTTGTTCTTTATATTCTCTCCGAAGCGTAATATTTGAGTATTTTTTATTTTAACAAGGTTGCTTTAAATCTTTTTTTCCTGTGTGTTTTTTTTACAGTTGTTTTAATCGTTGATATGGTAAAGATGTACATTCTAAATTATTTGATTTACATATATATGTATATTTTTAATTATTCACTATTTCAGGAATTTATTTATATTATTAGAAAAACTTGTCTAATGATATTTCGTTCCACGTTTACACTTTAAATTCAGAGTAAGATAAGGTACAGAGTAGTCGCAATTTTAGATTTCTTGAAATTGTTATAATTTTCAACTGTATATATGTAAGGAAAAATTAAATGTATCTTGTACACGAATGAATTCATTCAACTAGTCCTGCATTTAGGAAATCTGTTCCAACATTTTATTAATACTGAAAAAGAACAAGCCTTTTATTGGTTCTACTTTGAATTTGGTGTAATTCCGGAATAATTTCTTAAGTTGTAAAAATATACCGTTTCAACAATGTTAGTAGCATGCAAATTTCGTTTTTCTTTGTATAATAAAATATAAGTAAATATATATAGAAAATTTAAAATGTATTAATAAACTGATAAAGTAAATAATTCGAATAAACATCAAATTCGAGCAACGAAAACTAAATAAAATTAATGTTTAATTTATGAGTGTGGATTTATTTTTTACTTTGCACAGAAATTTTATGTTTTCTAATAAAAGCATATTTATATAAACATGAAATTCATTATATGTGTATATTTCTTAACGAACTTTGTAAAACATGAACTCTTGGCACATTTTTGATTTTATTATTTAATTAATTGTTTGTTTAAAAATACAAGTAGGAAATTTTTCTGCCTTTATATAAACTTTAACAAATTCATAATCTTTGTTTTTTAACTTTGCCATAATTAAAATAATTACACGCAATTATATTTTTAACATATATTTGTTTAAATTCTAATTAAGTAAACACGTATACTTCCTACATTTTGAAATCGCTATTACTGACATCTTTGCTATTGTAATTACAACGTGTACCCTAGAATATGTATTACATGTTAAAATATGTTATTTATAATAACATTAATTCCGTCAATATATATTATAATAATTCAGACAGTAAGAATATTTAAAGAAAACGTTTCACACATTATTTTTAATTAATATTTTAGAAGTTTTTCATTTATAAACTGTTATATGATTTTAGTTAATGTTGCATGTGTTAACTCACATGCAATTATAAATGTATCCACTTTTAAATATGCATTACGTTAATTTTTCCATTTTCATTGAAGTAATAAAATGAAAATGATGCGGTAAAAGTTTTTTACCTTAAAAAGCAATTATTTTTGTTTGTTCTCGTTAAAACCACGTATTTCTCGTCTAATATTATTGTATGTTTAAGATAAAAAACATTTCATTTGACATCTACCCTCATTTTTATCATCAGCTTAACCCACCCACCAAGTTCGATGTTAAAAAATATTATAACATAAATATGTCGATAGGCAAAATCATCGATATTTGTACAAATAACTTTTGCACTTTTCATTAGAAACAATGTCAGACATCCTCATTCGCAAAAACGAAACGCGTGTGAAAGATGTACATTTTTTTTTTTTTTTTTTTTTTTTTAAAATATATAATTAAAATCGGAAAAATTAAGAAATTTATAGATGGGTTTTAATAAATGTACCCATTGATAAAATTCTTTTATACACAATAACATGATTGTTTAAAATATAAATGAGTCTATTTTCTCATATGTTGTGCTTTTATTTTATTAAATTTATCATATTAATTTACTGTATTCGAATAGTTAAAATAAAACAATAGTACACCAAATTGTTAATGCTTACATAAACACGAGTGAAATTAAAAAACAAACATGTTTATGATTTTGTCTATATCCATAGATCAAAAATCTTTATACGTTTTTTTTAATAAAACTAATTTTTGTAATGCATTTTTATTTAGTATGTATTTCGTATGTTCATTAAAATTCAATTTATTATACAAAATAGCAAAATGAAACATTCCCTAAATAGATGCTGTTAACGTAGCATTTATTATTAAAATAATTTCTTGTACGGGTAAATGTGATTATTTTGCATTTGTTAGTATTATTTGAACAACACTGATAGAACAAATTTAAGGATTTTTGCAGAAGCATTAAATAAACTTAGGTTTGAATATATTTAAATATTTTGAGATTATCGCGAACCTTAAAACTCCGCATTATTTCAAATTGTACCAACACTACCGTTATGCTAAATTGTAATCTATGAGAATGTAATTACATTTTTCTGTCTCCTTTAATATACCACGAAGATCTCTTACAATCTGATAATAACATTTCAATCTGCTGAAATTCGGTTGCTCGAATTACTTTTATCTACATTTACATTTAACAACTTATTATCACTTTTACTTTAACTAGTTCAGCTCTAAGTTCCAAGTTGCGTAGCGATAGTTATTTTAACAATAGCTGAAATGTCATTTTTAATACTTAAAACCTTTACAAAGTCTTGTATATTTATAAGGATACTTGAATGAATGTTTACACTTAAAAAAATAGACTCCCTGGATTTTTCGTTAATGCTTATGATAATTGGTTGAAAAACAAAATTTATCGAACCAGCCAAAATATTGCGTCTTTGGTTTCTTGGCTTTAAGCCATAAGATTTCTTGATATGCTGTGATAAAAGTTACAATAATGGGTTGCAGGTTATCGCACAAAATTCTAAATTTATAAATACTGCAGATAAATGATGGTTGGAAATCAGTTTCCAACAAATTGGTTAAAGAAAATAATAAGGACATTTCATCAGTAGAAGTGTTTCGAGTAGGTGGAAGTCCAGGAATGATTATCTCAAAATTGCAATATGGTAAACTGAGGTTTGCTGATTTATTAAGTGAAGTATTTTCAAGATGAGCAGTCTTCATTTCAATATCATATAATTTATCCTTATATTCCACAAAATCAATTCGAGGTTCAGTAGTTTTAGAATGTAAATAATTTATATAGCATGAAAGATGAACGATTTCAGATAATAAGATTCGCAGTAATTAATATCATCAACATCATAGATTTGAAATTTTCCAAATCGGAAACTTGGTTTTCAACCGACTTGACGTTCAGAGTTAGTGTAATAAAATTGACCAGCATTTTAAACACATCGATGGGAGATTTGTCTTCGGAAGAAATGCAGGAATTGCAAGGAATTGAAGATCCAGTATAAACAGTAGAGGTATCGAGTTTTATTGGCACATCGTTTCTCGCACAGGATATATGAAAATCATTTCTCTAACTTTAGCAACACATCTCAGATTGTGATTTGAATTGACGCAACGCTTGCAGGAAAAAAAAACATACGGTTAGACATTGTTATCATATGTATCAAAAATAAACGAAGAATATATCTGATTTCAAAAATATCAAAGTTAAAAGTCAAACTATCAAACAATAACATAATAAGTTCGTAGTATTATGTTTAAAGGAGATAGAGGCATCTCAGAATAAGCGAAAAATATCTGAAGATAACAGATATTTCGATCTCATGTTTTGATACTGAGGATTATGGTGAAATGCTACTAGAAGATCCATTACTTATTCAGGAGTCCAGTATGAAAGTAGGTATATGGAGAGAGATTAGATGGTCATTGTATAAAGATTACAGAAATTTGTTTATACTGATTTGTATTAAATTATAGTATTTATTATGTGCAAAAATTGCACCTGGGTTAAATGTGCAATATATTCAAATATTGTGTAATATGATAAAGCGAATAAAGTCAGATATCAATGTTCATGTGTTCAACTAATGGTCAAATTATAATTTCAATATGTTATAATTTTACGTGTAGTATTTCCCGTTAATACTAAAAACAATGATAACGTGGAACAATGATATACAACTATCCAAGACGATAAAGTTAATTAATTATTTGAGTTTTTATAACGTGTATTTCGCATGTTTTTTATGTTGATTACAGACCCTGTAATAAAGAGCATGAAAAGTGATCGTAATGGTCCTCACGATGCTACTGCACTTGTCGAATCAGAGTATCTTAAAAGCCCGTCATTAAAATTTTTTGCAATTTTTACCATGATAAGAACCTAATTGCATTATAAATGGATCATTAGATTATAGATTTTTTATAACTGGAAAATTTCTTAGCGAAAATTATTTTTAGATAGATCCTAATGACTTTGTAATACTTTCACATTCATAATTTGATATGCATTGCTATTCAGTACCATAACGTAAGAAATTTTATAGAAAATAAAGAGCATGAATTATAATTTAACGTGTTGTCTTTTTATATAAAAATCATATTGTTCTTCATTTTTTTTTAATTTATTGACCAGTGATTTCTTAATAAGAGAACATTTATGGCCGACAAATCGTTTTATAAAGAATCGTGAACATTTAATATACGAGTATATATAAAATTTAGCAAAAGAGTCATTGAAATTGCAATTCTAATTAACACAGTATCATAGTGTACAATTTTATAACATCTGTAAATTGTTGATGTAATGCATTATTCGAGAATTTCAAAAAAATCAATATAGAAAGTTCTAAATAACAATAGAAACAACGCAACAGCCGTCACGGGCTCAACTGTGTTACACGTATAATTTTTTGCTCTACTCTTACTCTTCTTACTTTGCTCTATACTTAAATCACAGTGTCATATTTTGGCCCAAATTTTATTTTGAGATAAAATCCACAGATCAGCTGCGATTTGCCTCTAAGTTTTGCCACAATTGTCACAAATAAAACTGGACAAAGATTTCTTAAAATAAACGAAATTATTATTTGGACTTGAATTTATATTTACGACTTGATACTTTGAAGTCTTGTACCTGAGTTGAACTGTCATCTAATTCTCATAATTGAAATAATCGTAAGTTATTAAGTGGTAGTCTATAATACACTACATGAAATTATGAAAAGCAAACGACAATTTATCGAGACTCCAGAGTCTCTAGTTGAAAACTAATTAAAATTCAGTTGGCAAGAAAATATCTTTTTAATTCATAGAATCATTTTTCTAAAAAGAATGAAGCAGCTCTTTTTTGCTTGCCAACTGCGACCGTGACTTTTTCAATTTCTCACCGAATTAGTCCAGTAATTCATTGCGGTACTACTCAATGATTGTGTTTCCTTTCTTCAAAAAGTTCACAAGGATTCCACAAATTCATAGTCATGATCTTTCCGATCAATGTGTTTCTTTTCTTCAGTTTCATCATTGAAGACGACTGGATGCAAAAGCTCTTGTGGCTTTTGTTCAAAGAGGTTCAAATAATGCTTTGAAGTAACGTCCAGGTTTTCTCAGCAACGTTACTCGTCTTCAAATGCGAGTACTTACTGATCCATCCTTGTATATTTATGATAGTTCTTTTGACACAGATTTAGTCATTTTATGTCTGATCTGTGAATTTTGTCAAAATACCACGATCATGTCACAGTACTATGGCACAATCTGTGACAACTGTAGCAAAAGTATGGTATTACTGTGGCTGTACCTGTAGCAACTGTTACTCATAAGTCATGCAATAATATACTTTTTTCTTTTTAACTTTCGGGTATTATTTTAAAAAAACAAGATTATTTTTATTAAGTTGGAGAAGCTTCTGGAACTTGAATTGATTAATGCTTTAGAATAAAAGCAAGTTAATATACTCTTAGTTAAATGTTCAAAATTATGTTTTACTTTATTATATTTACAATTTAAGTAAATATTTTGTAATTCAACGTTTAAAAATATTTGCTTCGTAATAATAATTATTCAAATTTTAACACATACAAATATCAGCAATAAATAAAAGAATAATATTTTTTTATATGCTACATCAAATATCTAATTAAAATACTTGTTCGGGTGATATATGAGGGATAAAGTCATAAATGTAGTTTATTCATATTTTATTTAATGCACATCAGAATTATAAAGAAATGTTATTGAGCTGAAAATATTAACGTTTATATGCAGTTGTACATTAACTTTTGCAAACAAAATTAAATTTACTTCGAAATTTTATTTCAAAAACATATAAATAATTCAATAAAAAATTACTCTTTTTAGCTAATAATCATTTTTTAGTGCACAAAATGCATTTTTTTATAAAATACAATTCTGCAATAAATGTAGTATTTTTATGAAATATAAGAAAATAAAAATAATATGAATATAATATTTTTATGATAAATAAGAAAAGTCAACTCCAGAACTTCAGCACTGACACGCCATTTTAATTCTGAATTTAGTATTGTTTTAACTAAACCGGAATGAGGGATATCACTAGAAACATTTACTTTGTGGTACTTTAGATCTTTTCAGTATTCGCTAGAATTATTTGCATTTCAAATCCATATCATTTAGCTTTATTTATAATAAATTATCTAAAAAATAAAGATAAAAATAGAAACGAAGAACTAACCATGTTTACGAAAAAATTTTCTAAATTCAAACCTTTTGTTTTAACATTTATCAAATTTTATCCTTTTTATAATCAACTAATATTAGTACATTATTTATAAAGATAAATACATCCTATTTAATTAAATTCTGTATTTCCAAAACATACAATTTATAACATGCAATTTTACACTTATTATTTTCTCAAATCCAATTTTTGTTTAGTTCGAATGTTTTACATGTGTGTAAAAAAATAAATCTTTATACGAATAAGTTTTAAAACAAAACATTTGTTAATTACACGATACAAACAAAAATTTATTTAAGTATTTAAAGTTCAACATAGTATAATGAAACTATAAAATATTAACTATATTGTTTGCATAAAAAGAATATACAATAAAATTAGAGTTTGTTTCAGTTTTATAAAATTACATTTCATGTAATACCTTGTATAGTCGTAATTAATGCACTGCATCTGAAGTTAAATTTAGGTAATGGAATAAAATTGAAAAATGTAAAGTTAATACTTTACATTTTTTATAATAATTTAACTCAATATTAAACTTTTAATAGATATATGTGCGTACACGAGTGTGTGCTTACATATATGTATGTGTACATGATAGTACACGCACTACACACGTAAGTACTGTACAAGTATGTAAATGTTTTATAATAATCAACTTCACTTGTTGACATATTTACGCTGTAAAATTATAATGCATCATTGACAAAACACCTTTAAGAAATGTCTTAATTTAATATTTATTTTAAAACAAGAAATAATTTTCTGAATAATTTTATAACAGCAGACAAAATACTTATATACGTATATATAAATGCGTTTTCAATTTTAGATAAGTATACTTATCTTTATTAAATAAGTAAACGTAAATAATCACTTCTTTCTTTATTTAATATACAATTAACATTTTAAAACAAACATTTCGTCGTCTTAAATTTGAATTTAGCATTAAAAAACATTTTATTTTATATTTGACAAGTGTGTTTTCAAGTGCATTTGTCTGAAATTTTCTCATAAATTGTGTGCAATTTTAATAATTGTTCACCGTTATAAGCGGAGTAAGTTAAGCGTCAATGTTGTACGTAAAAACGAGAACAGTGTAAAATTGATCCTCTTAGGGGTTACTTTGATGTAAAAAGTGCGATGAACCTAATCGTAATGGGATATGGATAATTCTTAGGTAGAAAGCACATTTTGCATCGATATGTAACTCTAAAGTGAGCTTCGCTTTACTCGCTCGTGGTGCTCACTCAGCTTCTTTGTATAAACTTGTGTGTATTGTGTGTGTGTGTGTGTGTGTATGTTCACGAAGTTTTTCATTTATATTAATATTTAGCAGAATTTTCTTCATATTAAGTTTCATATTAAACGATAAACACATGAATTTGAGGTATTTTAGTCACACTTTTATTATCAATAATATTTTCTGTATTTATACTTTTTATCTCGTGTTTTTTAAGGTGAGGTATTATGGATGCGGTTACAAAATTCGCGTTCGTTTAAATACAAATAATATCACATATTATTATAAACTATTCAAAATTGGAATTTTGTACGGACAAGAGAATTTTGTCAACTCAGAAATCTACATTTTTTATCAAATTTAAGGACGTATTTGAAAATTGCAGTCTCTATGGGAGCAGATGAAAACAAAATGGTAATTTACAAAATACAGTCACATTTGATTAAAACTGTATGTTTCTCACTTGAATGTATATTTTTGCATTTACAGAATTTGAAAGGATACATCTTTGAGCTAAATAAATATGCACGCGTCCTAGGTTTGAAATCGAACCCAAATCCGTTTAAACATTTGAATCAATTTTTAAATGTACCATCAAAGAAGAATATACTTTAACAATGTCTTAAATAAAAATAAAATTTACAATATATATTTTTTATATATATTATTTTAAACGAGTTCATAAAGTTTATAAATAAGTTTCAGACATCATAAAAGTATTAATTCTGAAATATGACTATCATAATTAATTTCTCTAGCTGAAGAATCCTATTAAGCGTCACGAGCATTATTTCTATGAGTATCTGTAAGCACTATGGTTACTTCATTGCTTTTTATCGCGCTGAAATAGAATTTTGCAGAAATGCATATAAATTGGATAGTGCGTGGATGAACATTCGAACTGATATGATTTTTGTTAGCAATCCATCCAATGATTTATAGGCATTTTTATATAGGGATATTTTAAGGTAAAATAAAAATGAAAAAGAGAACAAATAACTAAGACAAATCTCACTGATATTTATAGAAATAGTTCTAATGGTATTTATAAGTATTTTTCAACTGAGTTGTGTGTTCTTGAAGAGCATTCATAAAAAAGAAAAGGCAATTTCTCACTTATTTTCTATTTCTTTATTTTTCTGCCAGTCTGCAGAAAATTAAAAATACACTGTAATTTTAGTACAGGGTATGTTTGAATTATTTAAAAAACCAAACTTTTTTATAGCATAATTCAATATATATCTATTATAAGTTTATCCGGCAAGTTTTTTAATTGTTTATTTACAATGGAGTAATAATATAAGGAATTCAGAATACTTAAATACAATGGAAAACCAACCATTATTCAAACTTATTATATATTATTTAATATAATTATTTTGTCCCTTTTTAAATTTATCTCCAATGTCTGATAAAAACAAGTACCTTTAAATTATCCTTCTTTATATTTGTCTTTCTTTTTTTTTTTTACAGATTTTATATTTTTCACAATTCTTATAATACTCATTTTATAAAATACCATTCCAATAATGTTATTTCACGCTTAAATCGAATCCTTTCTTAATAGTAATTAAATTTTTTTTTTCAACGAAAAAGGCAATATTTGATTTCGCGTGAAACAACCAAGCATTTTCGCTTGAGATAAGAAATAAAATATCAAATTGAACTTTAATACGACTCGATATTTCATATTTTTCGAGGACTTCGTTAAAGCAACACTATTTTATAAACATGTTTCTTCGTTGTACCGGATTCATCACAATGAAAACGTTGTGACGGAAAAACGACACGAACAATGATAGATATGACTGGCAAACGGCAAAGCCTTTTTTATTACTCGCTGCATTTCAAGGTTCGCATGGATAAACCGACCGATTTTGACATAGCAATTTTAATTTCCTTTTTAGATAAATTAGTGACATTCTGAACATAACCGAGGCGCAACAAATAATGTAACGGAGAAATAGCAAACATGATAAATTGCAATTCTTTTTTGAAAGCACAGTTCTCGATATTTGTTTTCCTTTATGTCAACAACTTTTCATTGAATTTAAATGGAACTTCGATTGGAATAACGTCGGCGATTTTCTCAATGAAACGCTTATTTAGAAGAAGATTATTACTTTCGTTTTTGCCCTCGTGTTTTTATTGTTTTTTGCGATCGATTAAAATTGCTTAAGTTTCTGTCCATTAAAGGGTCTTATGGATCGAAAGCTAAATTAACATTTTAATGTTGTGTAAAACTGCAGAAAATTATTTTGCTATTGACCGAACGTGACTTTCGAGTTATGAATTCTGAATACAAAACAGAACAATGGTGGATTAGCCTAATAATTTGTTAAACGAATAACAGGTACTGCATTAAAAAGTGGATCATTTGAACCAAATTACACATTTCGTTTAATTTCATTTCTGCGGTTCTTCAACGTATAGTTACCAGTTGATGTT
>JABFOX010002737.1:0-11089 GCA_022817665.1 Axea sp. ZL-2020 | reverse complement strand
TTTTTGGTTCCCTTTGGTCCCAACAAGCACATGTGTGTTCTTTTTTTTTTAAACTTGCAAAGCTCTAGTTTTGTCCATTTCTACCATTACATTTATTTATTTAAACAGTTGTATTTAAATGGCAAAAGAAGAAAAACTCTAATTACGTTATTTTATTATTTTAATTTTTGTTTGTCCGTTTCCTTTTTTGTTTTTTTTTTTTTTTTTTTGTTTTTTTTTTGTTTCTTTTTTTTTTTTATTTTTTTTTATATAATAAAAGTGTCGAACTGATAAAAAACATGCTATAAAACGATGAAATTAAAATTGCGCTTCAAATAATAAAAAAAGTCTAGTCTTTTTTGTCGTATTTTGTATACGGCTTTGGATAAAAAATTCCTTTGATCATATCGACCCACCTTTGTACTTATACTCGCATTGATGTTTAATGTCTGATGAGATGGAACTTACTTAAGGCATTAAATATTTTCTAAGATTTTCGAAAACCATTGATGAAGGAACAACATAAAAGCCTGTACGAAGGAGTTCTCCAATGTTTGTTTCTTATCGAAAATTAATAAAATTATCAATGTCATATCAATAATATCTTTCAAAAGGTATTCTAAAGAAAAACAAGAGATTTTATTTATATTAAAATATAAATTTAGTTTTTATTATAAAAACTGGCTGGTAAAATAATTTTTATGAATTATTGAAGTAACGAAATATTTATTTTAATTGAGCAATTTCTTTTTTGCGTTCAAATTTCACGAAAATGTCCAATCATGTCAGAGAAATGTTTTAACTCGGAACAAACATTTCTCGTTTTTGCGACACTTTTTATCGGGACGTAGATTTCATATAAAAGAACGTCACAAATATTTTGCGTGAATGTCGATCAGGCGTCAGTCTAAAGTAGTAAGAAGTCTGTGAAGAAACGAACAAAAAATTGTTGGCTTTAGCGTGAAGTAAATAAGAACAGCCAGTGATTCTTTATCTTCTTATCAACCTTCGTATAAACTAATTCCGGTCTCTTTTAGTGTAAAGAATTGCGAAACAACGACGTCAACTCGTGCATTTTTGAAGTGAAATACATCAATTCGTCTGTCTATTATATGACACGTACTCAAATATTTTTCAAAATATTAAAAATCATACACATTTAACGAGTTAGATTACAGTACTAAGTTTTTTAGGTGAATTGTGCAAATACAAGGTACGTGTTATGAAAAAACATTATATTATTAAATTGTATTATGATCCATGACTAAAATGTAACCTGAAATGTCTTCAAAATAACAGTTTTGTTAATTAATTCAACAAAAAAAAAAGTTTTATACCATATTAGAATATCAAGACATTTATTTTTTAAAAATTGTTCTATCATTGGTCTTGTACATGAATACCGGAAATATTATTTCTAATGTTTTGTTAGAATTCTTTAAACGTTTAGAATTAACTTTGAAAAATGTCTGCTTCAAACGAATTAAAGTTCAATATAATTTAAACTAAAACATACATTTAAAAAATGTATCCTTTTTGCATTTATGTGAAACATAAATTATAAATTTTTCTACTTGTATTTTTATTGTTTTAAACAAAAATTATTGTTAAACACACGGATTATTCATAAAAGTACAGATAATGACATGATTGCGTTCTTTCTGTTTGTTTCAAATTGATAAATAATAGAACATTCTCATTACAACGTTGTATTATGCTTATTATTAAATTAGAGGTACATTAAAAAATAAATATTTGCTAATTTAATTGTTCAACAATAGTTATGGTAATTGTTTTAAAATTTATTGTGCTCGTAATTCAAGATTGTTTGCCATCGTTGCTTAAAGCGATAAGTAAAATGACTACGCATTTAGTACTACATATATTGCGTAAATTCAGAATAATAAATTAATGCAATTTAAAAATAGTTTCAATTAATTTAATAATATTATTAAAATAGAAAAATTTATATTTTCGCATTTCATTTCGTATTCAAAAATAACTGTACTACCGATTAATGTTAAATACAAGTTTTTTTATGTTTGTATCTTAAAATATACTCATTGTTCTTGGTTTCGAGAATTTTCCGTAGAGAATAAGACATTATTCCATTAAAGAATTGTAGAAGAACGCGAACAGTGTAAATCTTCAATACATTCGTAGACAATTCATGCAGTTTCATTTTATAATGTGACTCAAACAAGTCGGTCTTGTGCTTTCAGTTTTTGTAAAGAAACAAGATTAATTTAATTGCGATGTCTAAACACTTTGCGTGATTAAAACACATGCACCATTTCTCATAGCAGCACCGCGGTAAGTGTATAGTTGTGCCTTCATCTACTTTTGCCTTCATCGTTGCTACCTTTGCATATACAAAGCTAATATAGGATCAAAGGATTTTGTCGATTGCTAGCAAACTTGGAGGATCGAGCTGTGAAGAGTTCTACTGAACTATGATGTTAGATAAGAGCGAAGTATCCCACTGAACTGAACTATGGAATGAACGATCTTCAATAGTTTGACTAATTTTGGGCAGTCATTGATCCGTCATTATTGATCTACATTTCCATGCTATCGACTTGATAATTTTTCGATCTATTTTGAACTACCAAACTGAATAATATCCAGTTTTTTTCAACTAATTTTAATTTCTGTGTACACACAAAATCAGAGTCATTAAAAATCAGTGTTATAATTAAAAATTAAAGATATTATTGTTCAATAGTTCCGTTTTAGAAAATAAATAATTTTCCTCGAAGAAGCTGTACAAATAATACAGTCATTAAAAAATTTTTCAAACTTAAGGTGATTATATCTCTGTAATTGTAAAACAGATAAAATAAAAGATTCTCGAAACTTGCCTCGCAAACTAACTTAACAGCACAAAAAGTTATTGCAGTATAATAATAAAAATTAAAGAACTTGCATTATAAACTACAGTGTAAGTTACCGATGCACTTTATATACAACCATTGAAGTATACTTTTACTTTATCGCGTAAAAAGTACTTTTTCGTCTGAAAGTTTGCGCGTTATCTTTTTCACTTCCGCGTGTAATGAATGTTTCTAGCTTTATCTCCGTACAACTAGTATCAATTTTGAAACGACAATGAACTCGGGCAACTTTGCTCAAATGTTAAAAAAATACATGCAACTTGTATAGAAATTGGATTATACGAAATCACATAAGTAGTTAATATTTGGATCAAAGTGGGGTGTATAAATTCGCAATTCAGGTAATAGTAAAATAATTTGAATTCAGAATTAAATTTTCAACCGTACCGTTATTTTGCCAGCTTTGAAGTACAACATTAGAATTAATAACAACATTTTTGAAATACTATCCAGAATAGGAAAAATTCCTAGTTTAAGGGATTGAGATATATTTAGGTTCAAGTGGGATTGATTTAAAATTGGGCTTGAATTTAAATCCACGTTTGGTACCGGAAATGGGGATATTTTGCTGTTATAATTTAAGCCACATTTTGAATTTATGACTACAATTTATTTTGATGGACTTGAAACCAAAGCGATGTAAAAAAATAGTTTGCACCTAACACAATTAAATTATTGTTTTTCTTTTCTTTATTTTTTATATAATAATGATGTATTCTACATCTGTATTTAGTAGTTTTATACAAAATGCACTTGTATCTTGTTGATTCTAAGCTTGCCTTATGTGCAAAAAACAAGTGGTATCTTGAATTATTAATGTATTCAGATGTAATCCAATGATAATGTACGACTGTCATGTAATTGCTTGAAACTCAATTATTCTTGATTACCAATGATTGGTGAATAATTGACGAATTAATAAATTATACGCTGGACCTTTCACTTGCTGTAATAATGAACATTTATAGAATTTCTGTCATGATTCACCGTTAAGCATACAACATAAAAATGATTATTATCAGAACAATGCTCAGTGGAGAGTAACGCTCTGCGTAGATGACATTATTTATAATATTTGATATATTATGAGCTGTAAATATATGGAGAAACAACACAGTCGGCGAATTTCTCACTTTCACAGTTTATTTGAACACTAAAATACGATAAAAAGCTACTTGTTAATTTAATTAAATGATATATCGTTGATTTTAATACAATGAAATATAGCAAAGCGTACTGTAATCTACGGAACTGTGCTTCCTGAAATAAGAAGAAGTAAAAAAAATTGTACTTATGAATTCAATTTCCCGTTCGACAATTTCATAGTAGCCATATGAGCTAGAAAGTTGCTTTCGGTCTT
The DNA here is from genome assembly GCA_022817665.1 of Axea sp. ZL-2020. Classification (NCBI taxonomy): domain Eukaryota; kingdom Metazoa; phylum Arthropoda; class Insecta; order Hymenoptera; family Scelionidae; genus Axea; species Axea sp. ZL-2020. The sequence goes on along the minus strand of JABFOX010002737.1, from coordinate 6,856 downwards.
ATTTGATCAGACCTTTTCTGTGGTTTGCGAAGTGCTCACGTGCTGAAATAGAATCCAAGGTGCCATTTTCGTGGTTCGGCCAGAAAAATAATACCTTTTCTTATTGTAATTCGTAAAAAGGTCGGATAAATTTGACTCTCCACTTTTACACTCTATGAAACTTATCCAATATCATATTCTCGTACCTACAATACAAATCATGCAATAAAAGTTGATGGTTCGAGATATTTATAAATTAATTAATTTTCTTTTTTCTGTCTCTTTATTTGAAAATTCCATTTAATTATTCTTGTTGTTGTTGTTGTTGTTGTTGTTGTTATAGATTTACTCAAGTAAATGTTATCAAAGTGTAATATTGCTATTATGAATAATTGTAACTTCGATACAAGATTTAACAATTTTCGTAAATTTTCTCTCAAAACCTTGAATATCATATAAAAGTATTAGTACATATATTAAAATAAAGCGAAATATAAACAGAGCAAAATTTAAAATTGAATATAAAAAAAAAAGAAGAACAAATTACAAATGAATATAAAACGCTGATAAGAGGTGTAAAAGAGCGAGATTAATGGTACATTTTTTATTTAATGTAAATTTCAATCTAATCTGTTAATAGTCTTCAAATTTGTCTTCCGGATTATACCCTGAATGCAAATATGTTACTTTTAGGAACTATTCGACATGCTGTTGTCCAAGAGCTATCATTTTTAACAATAGGGCACGTGTTTTATATATAATTCAGTTATCAACACCCTTTTTTGGGAATGATCAATGAAGGAATCGGTGTGACGCGTTGGAATTATCCGTTACACGAGACATTCAAGATAAACTGGTCCGTTAAAGTGGTTTTTATCTTTTTCGGGTTACTTTCTGCTGAAGTTTCTTCCTTCCCTTGCAAACAAGGACAGGTGAACTCAACAGCTAAACCTTTCTGCTAGCCACCCGAGACCAATCAGGCAATGTTTATAAACAGTATAGATTATATAAAATAAATTTTATTTGGTAGTGGTAAGGAAATTTTCAAAAGAAAAGCATTCGTATTAACTTTCCATTAATTTGTTTTATTTAAAAAAATTCATTTGTTTTATTAATTTATTTAAACTATTTATTAACATCGACTTAATATTTCACATAATTATTTATTTTTTCTTATTTCCAATTTAATTTGCATTGTAATTACACTAATGCTTAATTTTAATTTACAACATTATACATTTGATACCCTAAAACTTTAATATTACCTTCACTTAGATAGAATAGTTTTATTTAAATTTTGAAGTGATTCTTAGTTTAAATTGACAGAGTGGTACAAGATTTAGTGACTTAATTGTTCTTGTGTCTCCTTTTCCTTTTCATTAAATGTGTTGATACGTATGCGCATGTTCCATTTTACACCATGTCTATTCTCTAATAATATCCTTTAATACTCTACTAAGTAAGATAGCACTATTCGAACAAGTGAGCTAATTACACATGGTTGTTGCAAATAGCATAAGCGAGAGTTATACATGCAAAAGAAGTATGAAATTATGTAACAAATGCAAAAATTATTATGAGGTTAATGGTTGAGCGAAAGGTACACTACACTTACATATCTAAAACTAATCAAATGTATGTTGATGTAGAATAAGTAAAAGTGCCCATTAAATTCTCAATGAAACGTATAAAAAAAAACATTTTAATGAAAGATTTTTCAAACTGTAAAAGATTCAACATCTCTTTTTTGCATATGACTGTTTTGGAAAAAAAATTACGAAATTTTGCAAATTTCACAACAAGAGCTTTCAACAATTTAACATGAATATAATGATAAGATGTTAATAGTGATGGTATGAAGCGAAGAGTTATTCCAGGTAAATAAAATCATAGGGGGAATTCTAATTTCTTATTATCGAGTTCTCAAGTAATTATGGCTTAAGATAAAATAAAAATATGCCACTTTCCTAGTTCTTGTTTCAGATCAAGGGAAAAATAAAAAAAGTTTTATCGTTTAATCAAGTTTTTCCTTTCAGTATTTTGACGTCAGGGCATAAATTGAGGACTGTTTTGAGTTATCGGTGTTGCCTTAGATTAATTTTTTTTGAACGATGTTTTAGGTTTACCTTAGATAGTCTTAGCATTTTCTTCTTAGCGTTTTCTTTTAAATCATTTAGACAATAACATTTTACTTCCTCTAATTTTTTTTAGTTCGATATTTTGTTTTAATTTAGGGATTTCCATTTTCTCTTCTATCTCTTTCCTTGATCATCCTAGCATCATCCTCTTTCAAGGATAAGGTTTTGATTCCATTGAAGTTAATGCTTTTATACACTAATTGCCGATAAAAACTGGTATTCTTTTTATTCATGTCCAAGTATTTTCGTATGATCAAGTGTTTATATTATAGTCTCATAAGTTTTGTTAAGGAGTTTGTTTGTGTCTCAGTTATAGATCTTTTCTATCGCATAAGTTGTTATAATTTGATTTTGTATAATTCAGTATCATTATTTGTTGTCTTTATAGTTCATTTTATTATTCTAAAAAACTTCGTCTTTATCTTTCTGTTAAATACAATAATGTGGATTCTTATCGTGGTTTTCGCAATCTCGTGAATATCGCAAATTGTCATTTAATCTTCTATCTGTTTGGTCTTCTAAGAAGATAAAATTTTAACGAAACTCGGAATGAAATGTATATAAAAAATAAAAATAGTTCGTTTATTGGTAGATCTTGATCACTATAAGATCTGAATTAGCATGTGAACATTTTAAAATAAAAAGTAGATTACATTTTGATCACAATATTACATATATAAGTACCAGAAATGATATAGTTTGTCTTTCAATATGCCAAGAAAATACACAGAGTTGATTTGCATTACTTATTTATCTTTTTGTTCAGTAAACGTTTGTGCACAGTGTATTTGCAACAACAAGAGTGAATAAAGAAATATTTCTTCCCTGTTTTATAAATTAACTGAGCTTTTTCCGTATGACTCAAAGGAAACTAAAAGAATCTTTGATGCGCACTTGCAAAATTTAATTGAAATTTACTTCGTGATATAAAAAAGAAAAGATCCGTGTGTAAGTTAATTTTATGAACAATTCACTTGACATACAGCTTCAATCAATTTGATTTTTAAATGCTTTGTAGTATTTCTGCAGTTTTTGTGTACTTTTTATATACTTATTACTTAAAACATTTAATGATCCATATAATTTGAAATGGTAACCTTATATGATATTTAAATATCTCTAAGTTAAATATCAAATAAAAATAAAAAAAAAATGTTCATTTGTTTATATTTTGCACACAAATACTTAGGAATTTAGAAATCTGCATTTATATTTTATTTTGTTGTTTTTTTATGATAATTTTTGTATAACAAGAAAATACAAAACGTACTTTTTACTAAATGAGAGATTATTATTAGTTGTAAATTAATATTTTATTAAAAGGAAGTCTTTCATAATTTTCTTTAATACTATGTAGAAGAGAAAGTTTACCTTTTAATACCAACTGATCTTAAGTATCATCTTTTATCTTTGAGAAACAATTATTCTTGATGTAAAACAATTATGTTTTTATTTTGAACATGATTAAACGCCTCTGTATTGTTGTTGAAATATTACACAAATACAGTTAGTTCTACAAGAGTCATAAAAATTCATTTCTATAAGAGTTAAAAAATTGCAACTCCGAAATATACTTTCAACAAAATTTTGAATTAATTTTGTGATCTGAGACCGCAAAATTTTCCAAATATGCTGTAACAGTTGTTTAAAGTTAAACGTAAGTTTAACCTTGTTGGCAGTTCACACATTTTCAGTTGATTTTATATCAAGTAATTGCGGAGGCCAATAATATTGTCCTGAAGCTATTTTCTCGGTATCATTAAACCTGTGCACAATTTCGATTGTTACTTTCTTTTATTCTTTATGAAATATCCAAATACAATTATTTTGAACAAACTATTTTTGGGCGGATTATAATAAAATGTTTCTAATAGATTGCAATCGTATTTTTTAAATTCAGGTCAGCTGTAAACAGATGTAAGTAATAAACAAAATCGCGAAGAACATTTATGTATTCTGAGTATTTAATTGTGAACTAAAAAAAGCAGCTAGTTGATGTTATATTTTATTGAAGTTCATGCCCAAAAAGATGACTCATCAATGAAAATAAAACTGAGGAAATTCTAGTCAAAACTGGTCTAGTTGAATATAGATCTTGGACATACTTTTTTACTAAATTCTCATTAAATTCATTTAACAAATGTTAAGTATTATATAAGCACATAGGTCCAGTCTTGTTGGATTGTTTAGTCTTGTTGGAAGTTTAGTTCGGTTTCAAGAATGTACAAGAATCTTCTGAAATATCGTCAGAATCAGTTACAGTTTCACCATTGAGCATCTGTTACCTTGTTTTCGCAGGTTGTTATGATGTTTTAGCTTAATATAACGTTTCATCCTTTTATTAATAAAGTTCCCAGATTTTCCCATCTAACACGAAACAAGAAATAACATTTTTGGTGCTTTTGAATATTTACAGAATAATGCTGCTTCAAAACAACTAATGTACACTGCACTTGTTATTTCACTACATCATGCAGTAAACACATTAACTGAGCAATATAATCTGAATGTGTTGTAATGTTATGGATGTATTATTTCAATTACTCATCCGAATTCTTTGCTAATAAACTTAAAACTGAAAAACTTGTATCATAATCAGTCATAAATTACATAATAAATATAACAATGTGAAAATGCATGTAGTTATTTTTATTTACAGGGTAAGAAATTATATAAATCTACGCGGACAAATTTACTGAGTTTCGACCTATGGACAACGATTCTAAATATCACGAATCTTGCTACAGTAGCAGTTTTTGTCGTAATAAACATAGATCGTGCCATAGTGTCATAATACGGCTACGAGTGCGATTTTAATGTCCAAATGAATTTGAAAAAAATATTGTCTCTCAAAAAAATAAAAATGTCGTTTCATAACAACATAACTGTCAGATGGTATATCAGAACTCTACGCGTTTTACAAGTGATCCGTGAGTTTTGTAGAAAAGTTACATTTGTGAAATACTATAGAATACAGGATGCAATGTCTATGAAATAGCAATGAAGAAATTTTCTTTTTCTTTTTTTATAAAAAATAAACATTATCCTTGAACATAGTATTTTTTTAAGAACGATGGCACAATTTATGAATATTCATGAAATACGATAAATGCATACATTTCGTATTCTATGTCCTCATTTGATGCAAATCTCTTTCTGGAGCTGCTCTTTTAAACTCAAAAATAGTAATCGTTATTTAAATGATTTTTATCCAACAATTTAAAGAATACGGATGTGATAAATTTTCCGATCTGTCTTGAAAAAGCAGCTACACGGGACCTTTTTTTATTTCATTATTTAAACGACGTTGCTGCCTAATGTATTGCTATGAATATTCTTTCTTTCTTAAATTATTCCATCAATTATCCTTGATGTATCTCGAAAACTAATAGTTTAGACCTTTCTCATTGATTGTTGCACCTTTAGTAACTTTGCGTGGTTTTCAGAAGGTCTTCATAATTCTGCAGATTGCTTTTTGGACTCAGATGTGTAGCAATAGATCCACGTTTCACTAGTTATTTTGAATCACTGTACAAAATCATTTGAATTAAGCTTTAATCACTCCAAACGGCAATCTAAATTATCGAAAATTGCTCTTCTGGGTTAATTCATACAAAGGTAAACTTTTTCATATGTAAATGGTCATATAAAATATGTCTCACTGATTCTATTATATCTTGAACATAAAGGTACATGTTACTTTCTGTGACTTTCACTTTGCGATCATCTAATTCAAAGTGATGAAATTATTTTATTTCCTAATGTTATTGCATCAATCAAAAATCTAGAACTGTCAGCATCAATGCTGCTTGTACGTTATTATTTAAACTCAGTGACCATCGATAAATTATTTTCTACGGTACAAATTCATCTTATGGTTAGTTTTTTCACGAAATCAAAAGCAGTATTACTTACTTGATAGCAGTTTATAAACGAATTACCGAAATGCCACATGAATGTATTTACATTTATATAATGTACATGAATCTTCTGAAATTCGTTACTTTCTCAGAGTCATACGGATATTTAATTGATGATTCCATCTTCAGTCAAGTTTAAGGTACTTTTCACCTCATGTAGTCTGATACTATGGTAAATTCTGCAGCTATTATAGCAAAAGGTGTTTTTTTACGGTAATTGGACCAGTGATAATTATTGATTACAAGCCAGGCCATAATAGTATATTTTATCAGGCGTGAAATTGTATTAAATGCAAATAAGTTTCATAAAAAATAAATAATTGTAAAATTCAGCGAAATCTTAAAATTATGTTTACTTGTATTATCTATTACTTCATTTCAACAAATAAGATATTTTTATTTGGTCGTATTTTATATAACGAGTTTTCCATTTTTCATTCGTTTGCATGCTTTTACATACCTGTATAAAATGTCAGACCTCTTCTATACTTATAGAAATTATGCACAAATTGAAATAGTACATAAGTCAGAAAACGTCTGAAAATGTTTAGAATGCTTTTATTAAATTTGGTGTAATGTAAACAAATCTACAAAAATGTAGAAAAAATATGAAGAGTTGAAACAGTAAGAATGTTGAATTGTAACCAAGAATGTTAAATTGTAAATTATTACACATTGTTCAAGTTGTTTTTTTTTTTTTTTTTTTTTTTTTTTTATTTTATGTCTTTGCAATATCTTTTGATTTTTAAAACTCACCAATTTATTTAAAAAAATGTTGTGGGAGAAAATTTTAAATAAAACACATTCTTAAATATTTCC
>JABFOX010002736.1:0-11090 GCA_022817665.1 Axea sp. ZL-2020 | reverse complement strand
ATCGCCGCCACGACAGAATATCTTAGTTTTCCCAATCCTATTCACCATGATACTTTCATACAGACTGAGCGAACCTCCCCCATGAAAGCTATCCCGTCAACCCAATACCACTCCGTTAACCCAATACCATCCGAATTCAATAACGGTTCTTGTATCGCGTTGTGCATTTTGCAAAAAACGTTCTAATTGTTGCTGAATAGACTGTCGCAATTTTGACATAACTGAATTATCAAATGTAAGACTTAGATTATAAAGTTAATTTAATATATGTATTTAATCTTTCTAAGTATTGCCTTATTTATTATATACCTATTCTACCAAAAAGCCTTTGTCGTGTTAGATCCACAGTTTTTCATATTTTCCTTTTACCCGCTAATTTACGTTACATCTGTCCATCCTTCGACCCGACTGAACAATCACAGATCAAGAGGTAACAGAGTGTGGTAAAAAATAACGCAGACGGTAGGACCTAATGACAATCGCTCGCATTTTGTTGTCATATTTTATCTATTGTTTTTTATTAAAGCAAATAACTGTTTGGGTAACACTATCAAGCAAACAAATTACATTGCAAATTGATATTTTTCTTTTAAGTTAACTTAATTTTAATCCTTGATATGTTTTGATATAATATGAATGGAAGTTGATAATATAAACTGTAAAATAATGAGAAAGAATAATAACAAATTAATTAAAAAATTAATAAAAACTAAATCAATCGTGAAATTAATAAAGAATGAAAGCAAAAAGGGGTATGAATTTAAATGGGTTAAACGAATAAAGTAAAATTTAATTAAGTCATTCAAATTCGTCATAATTGAAAAAAATATTAATGATTAATTGCATGAGTAATAAATAAATTAGGGAACAGATAAATAATCAAATAGCTAAGAATACTGAAATCAATGAAAATATATAACTAAAAAACTACTAAATAAATAATAAATAACTAGATGAATAATTTCAATTGATAATATTTGTATAGGTTGTTACGTCAACTCGATAACAAATTATTACATTACCATCGAGAACAAATAGCACTATTCAAATGTGATTTATAAGCTCATTTATTTATTTAAAAAACTAACACACATATCTTGTGATGAATCATGTTTCGTCAATGTCTGCACAAACCTTTTTCTAACTATCAACTACAAAGATTTTTTATATTTTTATATGTTTAACGGAAAAATACTTTAAAAATTGTAAAATAATTTTATTTCTGCAAGTTCTTCAAAATCTAAAACAACCTCAATACTTTTCTATTTTGAATGTCAACGTATCTGAATACCACACTACCTAGATCGGTATTTCATAATGAGTTAGGAAAAATTTTTTCAAGTAATTTGAATCATATTTATCCAGGATATTGCAAATTAAGATTAAAAACCCATTGAACTGTAAATTAAAAAAAAAAACTGTTTTTTGATTTATTATTTCATTAACCATTAAGTACAAAAAAACATTTATATGTTACATATAAAGCACATATGTCTTGTTACGCAGAAAATTGCTGTATTTTTTAAAATCAAATTTGGACAAACTTTTTTTTAAGACAATCCTCCGATCTGTGAATATACTTTGTCGGTTTTTGAACACCAGTCTCATTTTAGAACCTGGGCGTACTGTAATGTAATTATTAAAGATGACTTCGCCTGTTATAATAAATAATGTATCCCAGGTAAAAAATGAAAAAATTGGATCTTTTTAATTTAATTAATAATGTTTAAATAATTCATTGAAGTAATTATAATAATAAAAACTGATTTAAAATACATAGTTAATGATCAATAAAAATCTTTAAGTAGTAATTATTGAAATATTATTAAGCATTTAAAATTATTTCTCTGTCAAATACTTTAAATAATCATTCATATAACTGATAACTCGAGTTTTTATACATTTTTATATAAAAGAAGAGTGAAATTTGACACACAAAATTAATTTTTTAATAATTGTATAAATTTTATATCTGTTTTTCTCGTTAATCGTTTCAGATTATTAATAATGATTGTACATCAGGCATTAAGTTATTTACCTTATCATTCACAATCTTAGTATAATCATGCAGAAGTTATGCAACGATATGATTGAATAAATTTACGTCATTAGATTATTTACTTTCTCAATAAGAATAATAGTTTTCAAAATATTCTTTTCGAATTATTCTTAAATTCATGCATAATTCACATTTGAAATTTTAATAATGAAGCTACTGTTATTCACGGTGTAAATTCGTATACACTAGAAAATATTATTTAATAATGAAAAGTGATTAAAATTCTTTAGTTTTAATATTTAAACAGAGATTAGAAAATCTTATACAAAAACTTGACAATATAGTCTTGTGTGTTTCGTATTTTACTGAGTTGCGTGTCGCATTGTTTCATCCAAATAGATACTTGCCATTATTATAGACATATGATATTGTATATCAGTATATAAATTGACAACTTAAAATAATAGTAGAAAAATCATTATATTTTACATTACGTCATGTGAATTTTCATTTATTATAATACTTTAAATTAATTATATTTATATTAATCTGTTCTATTTAATTGATTTCGTCTTTAATTTGATACATTTAAGAATTTAAAATGAAATGATTTCATTCAAGCATTATTATTTATATATAACACAATTTAAAATTACTTTATACATTTTGGGAGCACTAAAAGTTGAACAAGTTCGAAACACAGGGCTATATATTTAAAACCATAGGTGATTAAATATCAATCTGTTTTAGTTCACTACGTAAAAACGAAGTTGATAAAAATACCGTTCTACATTGCTTAAGAATACATAAACCCAAGACAAATGACAGAGATTTGTTTATAAGTTATACATTTATATGTTATACTCAAACTTGTATTTACAGTTACCTATATTTTCACATTTTTATAATACAATTTTATTGCAATAATAAATTGTTAAATTAGTTTTTCATTTTAAAATATTTTAAATATTTAAGTTATTTTAATAGTGTAAAGATACATTTATAGTTACGTGGTGTTATTTTAAGATTTTTAAGTAAATTTTGATAAAAAACGTTTTGTCAAATTATTAAAGTATAGAGATACTTCAAAAATATATAAAAACATTTCTTAAAATGAATGTATATTGCAAAATTTGCATTTGAAATTTTATTGGAAAATAATTTTACAATATCTCCTTTAAAATATTTATATACAATTAATTAAATGATCTAAAAACCTCTGATATAAAATTTTGAAATATGTTCATTAAACACAAACTATTTTGTTTGCTGTCAATGCAAAAAAAGTTAATTATAACGATATTATCTTTCAGTGACGTATTCCAGGCTATTCCACTTTTGAAAATATTACAGAATATTTAATTATATATTATAAAAATGTCAAAAATAAAATATTCCCAACATTTCTATATTTATTCTCAGTAGTTATGTCAACAATCTGTAATACTAAAAAAAAAACAAACGATAAGATTTTTGGTAAAAAGAAGTCATTTTAGTATACTTTTACAAAAAGATTACAATAAACAAGAAATATTAAATCATTTAATCTCAAACAGTAAAATAATATATTGTTAATATATCGATATACATTGCAACTTATACTATCTATATTTCAGACTTTACTATTAATATTACGTTTTATTACATTACATATGACTATATTGGAATATATCATATCACATTATATAATTTGTAATAAACACATTTACGTGCATATTGCTTCTACTAAAATCACAAAACCTTATTTTGTTTCTTTCATTAGTAAGAAATGTAAATTATAGAAAATCAAAAAGAAATATTAAAAAATTATATATGACTAGAATTTAATTTTAACGATTCATTTAAAAAAGAAATAATTTTTCAAATGCAATAAAAGAAAATGAAAAGAAATAAAAAAAAAATTAAATAAGAAATAAATAAAAAACATTAATCTTATTATCTTCAACTTTTCAAATAATTTTTTGTATTAATATTTCTTTGTTTTAAAAATATTTTTTACATTTATCTCATATTCACCACACTTTTATCATATACAACACAAAAGCGTAATATTTTAATTACCAATAAATTTTTTTTTAATATACCTATAACAGCTTACTAAAAACGAAGGTTATTTTGAATGTGTAATAAACATGTATTGACGATATATTGGTAATACGTGTATAGTATATTTATATGGTATAGACAATGTATTGTCAATAAATATTTATATAAAAAATAATAAACAATAAATGTTTATAATATAACTGCAATGAAATAAATAAAATTACTGTTTCATGATAGAAACATTTGCTTCCACCATATAAAAAATTTCTTTTATATATTGTTGTAATACAATAAAAACCGCTTACGTTGAAAGATCGAAAAATCCAATGAATTTTTATTACAAATTTGGTTAGTTGCAATAAATTTTAATGGTAAAAAGATCAGCTATTACAAGGGTGCAGTTTAAATATTTCGTTCACGATTAATAAAATGTCTACTTACATTCCTTACAATTGTACATCAAATGTTAAACATTTAAATGTATGAAAGATTTAATTTAAATTGCAACGAAAACGAATATAAAGATGATAATTCTTTATTGTATGTATTTTTCTCTTATATAGTTTATTTTATATATCACATATGTTAACTGTACAGTTTATACCTACAATTTTAACACGTGCTCTTTAATTAATGGCCAACATAACGAGTTTAATGCGCATGTGAACAAAACGAATGCGCCATACATGAATTATAAAATTTGTCTATGACATATAGAAATATTTTATTAATAATATTATTAAATAATACGCCCTTTATTTTAATTTAACTAATAAAGCATTCCTGTCTCCGCTCACTGTGTACCATAGTAATTCGAGTTATCATGAAGAAGAATATATCTCACATAATTTTTCTGAATGTCGTAGTTGAATTTTTGTATAAGCAAGATATTTAACAAAGTAATCTTATAAAGAAAATCAGTTACAAAAAGTAAGAGAAACATTCAATTCTAGCTGATATTAGTATTGAAACATCGCATTATTTTTAACCAGATTTTTTGTTTTATTTAAAAATTAAAATATGCTATCTGTAAAAAGCATTCAAACATTAGATAAAACTGCTGAGTAAAGAAATATTTAGTACGATAAGTGTATGACAATCAGACTTGTATGGCAAACGTATAACTCAAGTCTGACATACAGTCGAACAAAAGTCTTAATTATGCACGCAACCCTTGCTATTTCAAAACTCCTGTGTACTATATTGGTTGCAATTCTGGTTCTACACTGATTGCATTTTCTGTACTACCTTACACTGATGTTTGCCAGATTATTCACAGATTAAAAATTGTCTAGAATCAAACTATTGAGTATTGAATTAATAGTTTTAACTTCTTAGCTCTAAGCCATCTTATTCTAGAATGTTTTATGATTAAAATAGATTAAACAAAGTTCAAATATTAGGCCATAAGAACCCGACTGATTGCCCGATTCTTGCTACATTTTAACTATAGCAACGTTATTTTTCCGCATAGGCAAAAATTTGTTAATCACATAAGAGAGTCTAAATCATTTCTAGAAAACATAGGATATTATAGTTTTTAAAATTAACCCCATTGTTAAACTTTTTACCAAACAATGTCGAATTACTGGCATATTTATTTTATTCATTGACAAAAGTATTTCATTAAATAAATTTTGTCTCTCATAGTAGCCCGCTTACAGTAAAGACTGATTTAAAATATTAATGACCCTTCAATATCTCATTACAATTCTCTACATTATTATTTTGTAGTCGGTGTAAAGGCCCACGTGAAACAAGTTTCTACTTGGAATACTAAGTGCAAAACATGTTCACTGAAATATTCGTATTTATTTAGTTTTAATTGTCTGTGTTTGTACTACGTTAAATATAAATCATAAGAAAATATATCGTGTTGAATATCACAAAATAGCTGGGATTTAAAATATCGCTGTGATATAAATATATAAAAATTAATAATAATATTATAATACAATATTTAAAAGTAATTTAAAAATTAATTATGAACATAATTATATATAAAAATAAAAATGTAGAAAAAATAATAAAAACAAGATTAAAATGATTTTACAAATTAGTAAATTGTAATGGGTTTAAATTTGAATTTTATCAGGTGTTATTGTAATGAATCAAATAATTTCAGTTAAAATTTATGTTGTAAATTAGTTATTTCGGCAAAAATTTTAATTACAAAAATATTTAAGAAAACATTTAGAGTTATTTTGTAAATTGCACTGTGATTCATATATATTACAAACACTGAAGTGGGGAAGAAATTCGATGTTTTAGCTTTATTTAATTTAACAATGAATTAAACCCAACTATATGTATTTTAACGTTCAAATTAAGTTGTAACAAATGTTTCTATTTATTTACTGCATTCCTGCTGTAATCTTTTTCTTCTTACGAAATGCACCGATGTGCAAAGTTTGCCTAGATGCCATAAATTTAGCAGCTTTGTGTGTTTTAATTCCATTTTGTTACAAATAAACAAAAGCTCTGTCATTATAATTGCAGTGATGGTACATATTTTATATAGTTCAGATATTTGATGTTCAAAATAGTGCTACGTAGTTACCAATGTGTAGGAATGATTTAGATTCATACAAGTTAAGATGAATAAAATTTAAATGTAATAATTAAGACAATTTTAAGATATAAAAATTAAAATTACTTATATTCCTCATACAAAAATTATAATCAACACACAAATATCATTAAGATACTTATGCTAAAACATATTTGCTAAGGACAAGGTTCTGATTTCTCAATTCATTTTGACACAAAAAGTAAATTAGATATTTATCTTTTAGACACCACATGCGAGACTAATATATCACTTACACACTCTTCATGAGACACTTTACAAATGAATTAATTATCTTTGGAACAATGAACGATCATTTTCAATAATTTATAGTACAGGATAAAATTCTCACTTTATGTTTGAAAATACCTAGTTTTTAAGAATCAAATGGAGAAATTATACTACACTTACAATAAACAACGTACATAGCTTATAAATACAGAACATCTTGAGAGCATACAAATAAATTGATGTATACATAATTTGCACAGAACACTGAGTAAAATATTTGAACTGTTAATAACTAATACGAATACTGTAGCTTTTATAGATTTAAAGCAGTCTGTGGCAGCTACAATTAATTTTATTGAGTGCAAACTCTCATTTAGTTTAGATAGGAATAATAAAAATTTAGCTGTATCAGTCATAAAATATAGCCCGGTCGATTATTAGCGACAAATGTTCAGCTGCAAAGACTTGACATATCTTTAAAGGAATGAAAGACATGTGTCGTGTTGGAGAAACATATTTTTGGAGAAAAAAATAATTGAGGCACATACGAAACTACATGTTGCAAATTAAGCACGTAACTTTCGACACATTCACATCTAACACACATGAATGGTACAGGTATAAATCATCCTCTACAAACGTTACCTGATATGTTATAAACAAACAAGTTTGTAATATTGACTAACTGACATAAATACAGGTCATACGTTACTAACAAAACCCATCACATTTGACACGCGTGAATCTAAAATCAACAAAGGATTGAAACAATTTACGTCACAAATTTTTAATGTGACATTCATGTTTGAGAAATTCGATGTTTAAATTGGTACGTGCATAAATATAATAATGTAATTTAGATGCGTCACTTCTGACACACGTAGATGTGAGTCTAAAATATTCGACGTACATATAAATTACGCGTCCTAAATTAGGTACATTATATTTGAACAATAAAAGTTTTGACATCGATAAATGACATACGTAAAGTTTATCTAGGGTATAAGATTACCGTAGAAGTTCATCTCGAAATAATTAGAAAGTTGAATTACATTCTTAGAGCGTTTAAACGGATATCGCAATCAATACAATACTTGTTTGAAATAATGTCCTCGATAAAACGGTACAAATATATTTGTATCTTATCATTCGATACGACGCGACCGGTCATTGAATCCTTTTACTGATAAAACTGATTCGAAAAATGTTGGGTCAAACGTATTTATGTGTTTATAAAACGTCATATCTCTTTACCAGGAACGTACGGTTCATGGTAAATATTTAAAAAGAATATATTATTTAATTTTTCTAAATTTTGATGCACAAAAAACATGTCACTTAATTGACAAAATGAAGTGTCATTTTTAGTTTGTGACTTGAGTGTTTCTTTAACATGTCTAACTATTAATTTGTGACTTCCATCTGTGAAAATTACTTGACACTAAGTTTTACTTACAAAACATAGCGATCATAATTTGTAGTCTAAGATTCTTAAGTATGTCATGCATACAGTATGCAAGAAGAACGTGTGTCAAACGTGAAGTTTCTAATTTACAGTGTTTGTTTTATATAAGTGTTAAGTATTCCAAGTATAAAAACTCTAGACATCAAATGTTACGAATGTATATGTGTATCAATGTTGTTTTCAAAAAATATGTGAAGTGTCAAATATTTCTTTTATGCACTTAACGTTTTAGACACTACAGTCATATTTATAACTCAAGTTCTGCTTGACTATACTTCGTAATTATTGCAGCTTTATTTTTATTTCTTGTGCAACATGTATGTAATTTAATCAAATGCTACTAAACAATTCAGATTTCATAATGCACATTGTATAAATAAATCACTTTTCATTATCCAAAAGTTATGAATCTCATTTGTAAATTACACGTCATTCATACGCTATTTGAACATTGCCTCAACTCTTTAAATATAATAAATATAAAAACTTTTATTTTATTTATTATAATTGCATATATCAATTGTCCTTTATCCTTTGCATATTTTTAATCTATTTAATGATACATCCGTTTCATTAAATTAAATTCATTTTAAATCTTATTTTATTTCTATAGTGTATAATATATTTATGATATAATTTAACATGAAATACTAAAGACGCGTTAATTCAAAGCCTTTTTCCAACTTGGTACAACTATTTCAACAAAGTTTTAAACATATGTAATGTAAGATAGAATTATATGTGATTCTACGATTATGTGCGTTTCAAAGCTTGTACGAAGTTTTAACAATGTTTTCATAAAATTTGCATAAATAATTTCATTGCAAACGACTCGACATTTGCATGAAGTTCGTGTGAAGTCGATATAAAGTTTATCCAATGATAGTTAACTTTATTGCGTACGTGAAGATTTGATAATAAAAGCATCTTTAATCAGGATTAAAGTTAAATTAAGCACTGCTAAAATTCGCTTAAAAACCTTACTTGCATTAACATAAAAAAATGTCTTATTGTGTAAATATTAATATTATTTCGATTACAATGTTTGGTGTCTGTTACATTAATAAAAGTAAATTCTTATTATTTGAGCCAAAAAAAATGCTTTTGCTTTATTAAGAGTTTCAAGCTTTATTAAAGTCGCGCTAAGGTGAAATGTATTATTGTATTACGCAATACAAGTTTTCATTTAAAAGTTGCCTTAAATTATATAGTCAAGTACATTTACAACAAAGTTAATAACATTTTCACACAGAACTTCGGTCATGTGAATAATTGCATTTATAAACACTTGCTTGATTAAAATATATCGTAATATTTTCGAAGGGAAAAAATTTTCATTTAAATATAAAAATTAGCATAAACAATTATACTAAACATCGTATTGAAACATCGTTCAGATGCAATTTTATAATTACATTAAAAAGCATGTATCAAATCTAAATAAATCCACATGTAAAGTACTCACTAATAGAGATCATACTTAAATTTGAATAAACTGCTTTAATTTATATGTGAACACATTCCATTTAGAAAGTATTATAACACTTTAATAAAAGGAATGAAGTAATTTTTTAATTAGAATTGAATCAAAATTATTACAAATAAATGAAATTATGACACTGAAGTAAAGCTTACAATAGTAATATGCATAACACTCAAACATTACTACGGAAAATAATTCATTCTTACATTTAATTATTTATTTATTTGCGAATGCGTACTATTTATTTTTTGAATATATACGTCCATATAAATACAATAAGAAAAACAAATATATATAATGAAGTAGCACAATATATAATGTTATAAATATAACAACGTATCGTTCATTTTTAAGATTAAACATACTCATATATACTCACAAGATTTACAATCAACTAAATCAATATTGCAAGAATTTTATGTTTTGCACATTCTCGTTATAAAATTAATGGCTGGGCAATTCCATGTATACTAGTACTAATAGCAAAAATTTCTCTCTGTTTTGACAATTTAATGGGAATTCTGTTCTGTTTAAAAATTAAATTATTCTCATTAGATTTTCTCTCTGATGCAGTGGTGAAATATTGAGTAAGATCGATATTTCTCTATAATTATGAGAAATAAATAGGTCTGGTAAATTTAGTTTAGAAGAAACAATTCTAAAAATATATATTGAACTGTCTCCAATTTTTTATTACGGAATTGCGTACAAGACGACCAGATCAGAGATCCGATGGTATAACGATCAAATGGTATAACTAACAGCAAATAGAGCAACTTATGTGTCACTGCGGAAGAAAAATATGTATTAGATTTTTTTTCATGAAATTCTTTATTTTTACTTTATCCGTGCAAATAAAGAATTTCATGTTGTGTACGTATGTATATGTATTTCTTATTATGAAAAATATTAATTTTTATTTTTATTATAAAAACTTTATATTTATTTTTTTTATTTTTAAGGTTTAGTTCTTGTTTTTATTTTCCATTACGTTTGTCCCTTTTATAATTACGGTCATACGTTTCTCAGTATTTTATTAACAAAAAAAAAAAAAATAAAAAATTATACTTTATTATATTTTGAATTTAAATGTTTTACTGTATAACATAAAATTCAATAATATAATAATGATAGTTATTTATGTTAAACTACAGTAAGGTATTGTAACAAACAATATTATAAATTTATTAAATGTATTTCGAAAAAAGATAGAAATTATTAAAAACGTTATAACAAATTTCTAGAGCATATAATTTTAAAATTTACCAATATCGAATATCAAACAAATGAGTGTAAT
>JABFOX010002735.1:0-11090 GCA_022817665.1 Axea sp. ZL-2020 | reverse complement strand
AACGACAATATAGAGACTTATTAATTGTTTATATAATTTCACGATGTTTCGGATCCCAATTGATCCCTTATCAAGTAAAACGCTTCACATTATTCGTTTATATATATATATGTATCAAGTAAAAATATATATTTTTACTTGATAAGAGATCAGTTCAAATCCGAAATGTTATGAAGTTATATAAACAATTAATAAGCCTTCATTTTGTCGTTAATAGATAATTATATAAATAAATTTAAACAGACGTGAAAAAATATTTCCGTAACTTTTCAATGTTAATTATACCAAAACCATATGTAGGCTCTTAAATTGTCTACTTAGCCGATTCATTTGCCTGTTTTAGTTTTCTTAAGCTCTTGAGTGCAGAAAGCCTCTTTTTGGTGCAACCTTTATAACTTCAATTAACACTCCTCGCAATGCAATTTCTCACGACTTTTAGTGAAAGAATTTATAAATCATTTTCTTACCATTTAGCTTCAACAATTTTTAAAGTTCAACACAAGTTTTAAAATTTTATTTTTTAACCAGGTATTTACAAAAAGTATATATTTATATATGATTTTTGATCAAACAATTAGAGAATTAAAAACAAATTAATATTGTAAAATAATTTGAATTATTTTTTGTACAATTTTTCTGTTTTGGACATATCAGCCAAATTGCATTGTGGAAAATTTTGTTTTCAATCTGTTTATATAACGTTTTAATAATTATTTTTCCCAAAGCCTCTTATATTCTAAAAGAATATGGTTAACAACATCAGATCATAACTGTGTTTAAAATACCTTACGATCAATAGATATGATTAAAAATCTTTTCAATTTTTTTTCATTAATGAGTTATAGATAATATATATTTTATGAAAACGAAACGTATTTTTTATTTGTTTATTCATGTAATTTGTTCAATAAGACTAGTTTAATATTTTTATAGTCTTCATTTGCTTATTCTGCAGTCAAACCGCCACCTATTGTACCACTTAATCTAATATTCTACAATTTGCAATTCTCTATAACTTTATTCAAAGTAATATAGAAATGTTTTCCAATGTGATTAATGTATTTCTGTTTTTCAATAGTCCAATCTAGATAAACGTTCAATGTTTTGCGATGACAATGTGTTGTATTATCTCCATCGCTTGGTAAATAATGTAATTAATACTGCATTAATACACTACTATCTTCTATTTTTATCTTCTAGTTTTAATAATATAACATTTTTACTGTTTAAACTTTCACGATGATCCATTGTAAATATTTTTACAATCACTATTTTGCTGGTGTTCGTAACCATTCCAGAAATCAAAATCACCTTTGGCGATTAATTTTTCTTCTAATGCATTACAAGCAGCATAAATTTTTAAGAGAATTACAAAATAAATAACCAATCCTAAGATCAACACGTCGATAACAATGTCAATGCCTTTATTGGAGAAATGACCTCTTGTATGCCAGGATCCATCATATGAAACGTTAATATTTATTAATTCATTATTATCATTCGAAAACTTCGATAAATTAAAGTAAACTAACTTTATACATTATTTCTGTTGCTTACTGAAAAATATTTTCACATGAATTCGTAGCCTTATTTTGAACTGTATTAAATTCTTTTAAGAAATCCAATTTCTCGTAATATGCGATTTCCAAATCCAAATTTTTCAGTATTCGAATAATCTGCCCCTACATCAAGAAAAGTACTTGTCAATTAAAAATTGACAAGCACTAAATTATTTTTAAAATTAATTTAAGTCTGTTTTCGAAACAATGTTTTATAAATAAATATAATTTGTAGTAATTTTTGTATTATATATATATATATGCGATATATAATAATATATCGCAATAAATTCAATATGTATTCGTATATTCTATGTTGCCACAAAGAGTTTTCTAATGATTTTGTTTTCATTTAAAAAGTACTTTCAAATTATTATTTTTTAATCTATATTATTGTTGTAAAATTCTGTTTTATTTTCGTTTATAACACGTCCAATTTAAAATAAAATTTAAATATTATGCTCAATAAACGATATTTATTATAACTATTATTTCTCAACAATGTTAAATGATTACAGTCACTAAACAGACAACAAATATACTTTTTTTCACACAACGGATGTAGGTAATAATGTGTACATGTTTAATTTCATAAATAAACGATTCAATTTTTAGTTTAGACATTTATATATGCATTATATATGAATTTATATATAAAATAATACATAATTAAATTATGAACAATCGATCAAACAAATTGCCAAATCCAGAACTTATATATTTGTCATAAAATGAAAATAAGTTTTTAATAGAATGATGATAGATCAGAGTTGAACGTACTCATAGGATTATAATACGAAAAATGATGCTCACTGAAATACTGATAAAATACTGTTGTAGATATAATGTGATCTAATATGCGAAAAATAAAATAGCTAAATCAAAAATAGAACATATATTAGTAATTCATGGGTTGATATTACACATTCAACAAAATAATTTCTCCTACATTTCGCCTATATTTTTTCTAAATTACTATTCTAAAAATATTTTATTAATTCATGTTACAAAATTTGTACCATTATAAATAGTTGTAAATCTAAATAAATACACAAATAATAATTATTATATATTCATGATCCATGTTAACTACTGATTATAATATAATTAAAAATACTTTAACAACTTAATTTAAACCTTATTAGCATTTCGATATTTAATACTTTATAAGGTTATGTAATGTACAATTAACAAATATTATTATTTTGTAATTTAAAATAATTAGTAAATTATTTATTTAAATTAATTAATATAGATATTTAATTTGAATAAAATATAAGATTACTACAATTGTTTCAAATTTCGTTGGTACTTATATTACAATATTTTAAACAAATATAATATTGTAAGTCATTACAATATTACGTCTGGGTTATATAAAGTATTTGTATTTCATAAAACTCACATATTTCTGAAATTATGTTTTAAGATAAAACCAGCAACCATTGTAAAGTATTAACAAGTATAGGAAGATGTTTATTTTAAACCGACAGCTCAAAATATCTGAAGAAATCAGTTTTGTCTGAAAAAATGTCTCAAATGAACGTTTAATATTATGAAAAGAGTGTCCTGTATCAAAATTACCACCGTTTTATTGTTCCTTGAGAATGAAACAAAAAACTACTTGAAAATTTTAAATCGGAACCCCCATTTTTTATTACAGATTCAGATTCTGTGTTATAAAATAAGTTGAATTCATTAATTATTATATTAATCGTTTTTTTTTTTAATTATACTTTCATCTGAAGTTATATAATATATATGAAATAATTTTTTATTATTATATATGTGAATATATTTTTAATACAATTAAACATTATTTAAATAAACTTGTTATATTTTATAATTTAAAATTCAAACCAAAAATAAAAAATGGATAGTTGTTGTTTGAAATTTCATTGTTTTCCACGCTAGGATATGATTAAGGAGGGATCATTTTTACACAGAGACGTTCCCGTGAAAATATTGAGGGTTTATTTGGGACATTTCTGATGTACAAATCATATTTCTTGAGATATTCTGGGTTGTCAACTTAAAATAAACACTCTGTACATAATTTGCACCTATATCAAGACTTTATCCACCGAGAAATCCCATCAGAACCCTATCAGCCGTTTTCAGTTTCGTATCTTAGAATCTGTCGTGTCCCTAACACAATACGGCATCAGTACTTAATCCGGTAATAAGATCACTTGAGCGTGAGATTCCAACTTGAGCGTTAGTTTTCGGATTAACACCCTATTACCACGAGCAGATATAACCTATTAATATCATAGTAAGTACCCATTTTTAATTCGTGATGAGAAATGTAAACATGTATTCAAAATCGAGCCTTCATTTAGTCCGCATTAAATCTGAATAAGTTATGTATTTAATAGGAATATAGCATGCAATTACATACCGTTTAATTTGCGCATACAATTTTAAAAGGAAAATCATTTCAAACTTCGTATTTAGAATTGTATTATCCACAGTTAGACTGAATTTGAATTCCAATAACATTAAATATAAGTTACTTGAACCTCAGTATAAATATACAGCAGTATAAAGATGTAGCATAGCATATATATTTTAAAAATTTTATATTTAAAAAGCTCAAAATATAAAGCCAATATAAAATCAGTTGAGAATTATCTGCATTCTTCATTCATATTAAAAAAAAAACGTATTTATCAAACATATTCAACATTAATAATTTTACTTTAAAGTATTTTACACTACAACTTGTTTGTGAAAGAATGTAAATTGCATTCTTGTTGCCATATTTTCAAAAATCAAAAAGTAAACGGAAAATGAACTTTTGTTAAAATGAAAATATTTTGTGAAATTTAAGATAATATTTATGTTATGATAGATATTTATATATAATTTGTTAAATAGTTTAAACACATTTAAATAAGACGAAAACTAATAAAATATTATTTTTTTCCAATTTAAGACAATAAAACAAATGATATAAAGCATTGGTATAAGCAAGTGCTTTGACCAATTTATATGTATATCATATACGTATGTTATATTTTGTACTCAAAATACCCTTAATTTTGCCAGATATATCTGCTTTTTACGCTTATA
This sequence comes from Axea sp. ZL-2020, assembly GCA_022817665.1. Taxonomy (NCBI): domain Eukaryota; kingdom Metazoa; phylum Arthropoda; class Insecta; order Hymenoptera; family Scelionidae; genus Axea; species Axea sp. ZL-2020. The sequence goes on along the minus strand of JABFOX010002735.1, from coordinate 6,456 downwards.
GTATTTTAACAATGTAGTATGATTATTACAATCTTTTTTGATTGTTAATAAAACACCACTTTTTTACGCATATTGTTGCAGAATCTAACATTATTTGCTGTAAATCTTTTAACATCATTGATGCACTATAAATAAATAATATGAACTCATGTTCGTAATTAATAAAATTTAAATTAAAAACACTTAAATATATTTTGCAATACAGAAACAAATGTCACCTTTAAAAAAGCAGCAAATAAATTTTTCAGAACATATATCCTCATATTAGCATCTACCTTATTCGCCTGTATCCCTTGAGAATAACATTCTCATCGGTTAGAAACGATAATAGTCTTGTTTAGAAACGATCCAAGCAACAGGTAAAAGTAACTTGAAGCAGTAAGAACTCTTCAAATGTATAATGCATGAAATTTATATGTAAATGCATAAAATGCATAAAATACATCGGTTTGTTTTTTTAAATACCATCTTTTTTGTTTCTAAAATTCTTCAAATAAATCTTCGAGAAAATATCGTATTATAATATAGTATCTTATTTGTCAATAAAATTGCTGCTCTAGATAAATTGTTTAGTTTGTTTCTATTTATGAAATATTTCTCAACTTGAATTCTGTTCTTTAATTAAGAAACAAATTTTTATTTAAATAATATTTTTAATATTATTTCGGTATAAGCGTGTTTGCATTTTTCTGTGAGCGTGTTGTAGTTTTTTGTTATTAAATATGCACTAAATGAAGATTGCACTATCGAACTTGTATCAATCACTTGTATCACTAACGAAACATGTATCAATCTACGTAAATTAAATGAACAAATTAAATTGTAATGTGATATGCACGCCTATGATACTGTAAATGTTGCATTCCATTCATAATGGCAATTTTTTAAATAATAATATATCAACAGCTGCCATTTTCAATGTAATCCAGCTAGCAAAAATGAGTATACGGAAATTTGTCGCTTTACAATTATTATATCAATCGGTGTATTTAAAAATTGCCTAAATGAAAATTTATTCAGTAAATTTTAAAAAATTTGATTTGATTAGTTCTTCATTAATATTTATATCGACACTGAAACAAATTAATTAATGCTATGCAGTGTGGTATTTTTTTTTTGTTTTCCTAAAAGATCTTTGCGGTTGTTCGTGTTGTAAAGTAAGCTGTAGAAATGGTTTTTCATGGTAATGACAAGACTGGTATTATGAAGAGGAAAGCATATTAAACAATATTTGTGGAATAGTAGGTCCCACTCTCGTATTATAAATCGATTTTTCAAATTGCATTTTTGTCGTAGACTTACCATATATTTTACTTATTTTTGACGCACGTTCACTATTCTTACATGCAACGTAACATGATATCGTTGGCAATATTTTTACAAATATTTATTTAAAATTAACCCTTTTCACAACCTTATAATGTGCAAAGTGTAATTGTGTACATTCGATGGAAAATATATATCGAATAATGTTGATATCACCGGTTTAATACACGTAGAAATAACTGTCCAGCATAGACACCGTTAATTTTTAAACAAAATATTTGTAATAAAATGAAAACAAAGATGACTGGACCAAGAAAATGATTTTAACATTTCCAATATATCTAATGTTCTGTTTTTAATTCCTTTTTAGCAAACATATATTTTGCATAAACTGCATTTTATACACTAAACAAATATATTTTTCATAGCAAAACCACCCAGTGGATATATATTTGTTAAAAATTTCACTAAAATTAAACATGGTTCTCATTAAAAATAAGCACATCTATTTTAAAAAAATAATGATACCTTTTGTGATTTAATGACAACACTTATAGAATAATTGATATTAACACCGTAGATTAGTTAAGTTATTACATTTGTAACATTGAAACGAGATAATCTGTGTTTGTCGTCCTCTTTGGATAGTGCTTATATAGTTCATTATATTACAAATAAATTACTTATAACGAATGCCGTGTATCTGATACATGGGATCTGTAATTGTTCAATATTAATGAAATATTGGATAAATAATTGTTTAATACTTTGAATTTTACAGTAAAAATACAATAATATTGAACATTGCAGAATAATATTGCAGTATTAATATGAAAATATTGAATATTGTGAAATATATATATATATAATTCAAATAAAAGTGTAGGCAGATTTTAAATTTTATGTAGCATTACTATCTTTTACATTTTTTAGATTCGACCTCTAATTGAGTCTAATGTAAGCGATCTAGGTTTAATGAGACAAAATATTATTCGTGTTTTATATAATTAAAGTTATCTCTGATTATTATTAAACTTTCCATCTAATTCATTTTTCTTTTAAACAATTTATTCCAAAGCATTTGATCGTATCCATTTAGTTATATTTCGTATTACAATCAAGTATATGATTTAAAATGATCATTTATTATGTAAATAATTTATAACAAATGTCTTGTGCTGAAATTATCTTACATTAATTTTTATACATTTTACTTAAATGCAATATTTTATACAAAGAGATAAAAAATTTTTCTTACAGTTTTTATTCATAAAGAATGGTTGCAATTATACATTTAAAAAATTTAATCAAACAAAAGTACTTTTTTCACTGAAAAGTAGCTTTTTAGATCCTTTATCGCTGAGACTTTTTTAACTTCAGTATACCTTTCGGGATTAAATTGCACACACACACGTCTGTTTAACCAATTTCACGAATATTGTTTGAAGTTTACGACTTTTATCCAAATAAAAAGAAAATTGATCTAAAGCAATGAAAAGATCTTTGTCTGGAACATGCTTCGTCTATAAAATTAGAGTCACTTTTACCGAGTTGAGCCGTCATCTTAGAAAAGGGTGAAACTGCTTTCGTCAACTTCCGGTTTACGAGGGACTATCGACGTGTTTGAAACAGGTCTCGGATGCGCTCTTATAAAACTTAATTGCCGTTGCAATCCAAACCAACTTGTGACCGCCGTCACAGACAGACTTACTTTGAAATCAGACGAAAACGAATCGAGAAAAGGGATTGCATCGAGAAGCTAGTGATCTTGATACTACTCTACGCAACACGTGCATGGTATACCAATTTCTTCGCTACATTTCATTCCAAGTCGACCCTCAACTACCCCTCAACTATGCCATCTATTTTCACTCATAAAAAATCACACTTCCACATCAAGATAAGTTTTACGTTCAGTACCTGAAATAACATTCTATTTCATCTAACATACATCTACGTAAGCACATTTTTACAACTAAGATTTTATGCTGAACATTAAATTTATTAAAGCGTTCGATCGAAGTCGACGACAAGGATTTTTACATTATTTCATCATAAAATACAAAATTTCAGATCAAACTCTATTTCTGTTTCTCTTTATAAAAATCATAAAGTTTGATAAATGCACTGTGTTTTTATCTGGTAAGATAAATTATGCCCCACAGAAATTACCAAATAAATTAGATTCATACCTTTTTACGATTTACTGATGAATAATACTGATATCTTTATGAATTTGTGTGCAAATCATACACAGAATTGAATAATTTCAATTTAATAAGATATAGTTCCAGGAAGAAAAAAGTTATTACTGTTTACATTGGAAAAATAATGAAATTTCTCTATAAAATGTTAATTCCACAACTTTTATGAATCTGTAATACTTTTTATTATTTTGAAGAACTAAATGCCTTTTTATAAAATATGAGAGCACTAAATTAATATATTCTCAATATATAAAAGAACAAAAAAGCCAGCAATAAAGCTTCATTTAAAATATTTCTCAAATACCTTATCAAAATATACAGTTTAGTGTAGTTCATGCATGAAATCAATCAATCATTACTTGCATTAATGTTTTTTATAATATAAACAATTTAAATAATATTTTACTAATAATAGTTGCACAAATCACTATCACACACTTTTCTCTTACCCATATTTTTACACTTGCTTCTTACACAATTTTTTTCAACTTTAATGTTTCTTTCCCATTTTCACTCAACACTTTGAATCTTTTTTCCAAATAAACTCGAATTGTAGTCAAATAATGCTTGCTTCATATTATCCATTTTACTAAATCACGATCTATGTAATTTATTCATATTGTGTTTTCAATATTTACTAATTCTCCACAAATTTCCACATCAGTACCTTCTGAAATTCTGCCATAATTTCATTTTTTTTCTCAGCTGTTCTAATATCTCTTCAATTCTATAACACTTATACTTTTTATTATATTTCAATTTCTCCATTTTCCTAATTTTTTTTTAATTTGAATTTACCTATTTCTCCGCATTAGCTCGTTGACTATAATTATATATACTTCTTCTCGTTTCTTCAATCCCATTATTTGACCATCTACACATTTGCATATAATCTTGCCTAAATGTGACATCTATCATATTTCTTTCCTATAAAATTTTAAAATATAATCCTTTTTACAGTACTTCCAACCCTTTTCTCAAACATTAATATACTCTTTCCTGACGTAACTTTATATTAATTATGTCTAACTTCAGCTTTTATCTTATTAAAGATCCCAGTGTTTCTCTATCAACTCCTAAAGCTCATCTTCCATATTTTCTTTACAACCTTTCTTTTTTCTATTTCTACCAATATTAAATTTTACCCCGAAATATAATATATTTCAAATTATATTAAAATTATCAATATTATTTTTACCGCCTTAAAAAATCTTCTATTCCTTAATTTCCAACTCCTTCAGTAGTCTGTTTAACCTTTTTTCTCTCTATAATATGCTCTTTCATACTTATAATTCTTGTAAATTTAAATACAAAATAGTTCAAACCTCTGCTACTATTTTTTTTTTTTATCATATTTAGATTATCTTCGATTACGCTTTAAATTAATCTAGCTGTTTTACCTTATTCATTATCATTACCAATATATCTTCCATTTATGGTTATAGCAATACAATATATACAATACCAATATGGTTATAGCAATACAAGCCTGCCGTCTTTTTTTTTTTTTTTTTCCCTTCTACTTATTTACTAGATACATGGTCCATACGGAAAATAGTGATCGTAATATTTCTCCCTCAGATAAAATAGTTGCATCGTAACATTATTATGCAATATGGGAAAGAAACAAATATTAAACGATCTTTTTTATTTATGGTTAATATTCAAAAGGAAGCATACGGACGAGAAAGACGTTCGGAGAGTAATGTATATCCAAAGCACAAGTGTACTAATTACAAGAAAATGTAAACAAACTGTTGAATATTATATATAATACCGAATTCATTGAGAAAGAGGATTCTTTTCATCCATAATGAAATCGTCACTATTTAGATCTTATATCATAGCAATGCATCGAATCACATATCATTGAATATAAGGATATTTTGCTCAATATTACTCTATTCCAGTCAGCTTCTGCTTGCTCAAAATATAAATGGTTTAAAAGAACATCATTCTGGGATTATAACTAAGTTAGAAGCTGCATGACTTATTCATGTGTAACAGTATATCGATATTCAGGGCATTTATACTTAAATTTATTTAATTCAATACAGATTATTTTCGAGATGTATTCCTGATACACTGTTGACATTAAAGGAGATTGAGATCAAAGTATATCACTACCTAACTCCATTTTCTGTTCGGAAATATCAGAAAAATTTCCAATATTTCCTCATCTACTTCACTATTAACTTGGTATTATTTCTTTTCTTCCTTTACATTTTTAAAACTTTTCCTGAATATTTTACAATTTTTTTATATTAGATAAATCCTCCATTATCATTCATAGTGTACCTCCTTTGTTACCTTTTATGTTTATCTCCTCTAGTATGTCGGCCCAAGCCTCTTGTACAACATATTCCATCTGAAATATATTATTCAATTTTTAATTGAAGTTACCGATATTTGTTACATAATTCTGAATGTTTTATTTATTTCTTCATCCCCATACTATACACAATTTATAAGTCATCCAAATTAAATCGTTTATTTATACACATGTATATTAATGTAATAGAGATACATATCTCAGTATGAATAACTGAATATAATATATTGCTGTTTTTTGATTCCTTATAAAGTATATTCACTTTCCTCATTTTATCTCCTTTTATATTATATTTTACAACCATCGCTTTCAGAATCATCTCGTTCAGATTCACTTACTTATTCTAATTTTTGATATTAATTTTTACATTAAAAGCGAGCGTTCGTTCTATTTTACTCTAGTTAATTTTTTTCGGTCCTTTAATATATATTATTCCCATTTTTTATTTTTCTCACTTAATGTTCATTTTCCTAAATATTTTGTTATTTTCTTTTCATTATTCTCTCTTTTATATCTAATTCTTTCCCCACCTATATTATGAACTGTTCTCTCCTTCCATCTTCCATTAAGACAGTCTTTACATGCTTTTTAATTTTCATAAATACCTCCCGTCTCTTTGTTTTCCGGGGATTACAAATTCATTTATTTTTT
>JABFOX010002734.1:0-11091 GCA_022817665.1 Axea sp. ZL-2020 | reverse complement strand
ATATAGATCCAATGTGAAATTTGGTGTAAAGCTGGTAGTTAGGGGTTGGCGTAATAGTGAGTAATGTAACTCCTTAATTACCTTATATCTATACAAGAATATAGCAATAAATACCTGTTTTTCATTATATTTAACGTTGTTAAGGACAGTTGACATTATTATTATGTAATATCACCATACAAATTTTAAAATTGATTCATAATTTAATTTTGACTTGACAACCATTTGAAATAATACGACATCAATGCATCATTTAGTTTTTTGATTTAGATGAAAAATGTTCGAAGTAATAAAAGTGAAGTTGAATTTTGTGTATAAAGACTCTTCACCATCTATGACAATCGTTAGATATTGATTCTACTTTAAGAAATTTGACAAATAATATTTTATAATAATTTAAGCAACTTTAGAAACGCTGAAAAAAATATATCATCCTAAACTGAAATCATATTGAACAATATAACAAAGTTCTTGTCTTCATTCCTTGCACGGGTATTTATTGATTCACTTTAGCACCAGACTTCAATTTCAAAACAAACCTTACCATTTACACTTCAAAATTTAAATTATATTTAACTGAATTATTAACTGCACTTTAAAAAAATTGAGTTATAATTAAATTTGTTTAAATTACATTCAAATCATAAGCAAGACATATGCATCTAAATTTTGTTTCCATGAAATATAAATAAAACTAATAATAACGAATAAATACGAATAATTTTATAAAACTATATTTATGTAGTATAAATAATATCAACAAATATACTCATGTATCATATGTATTTATTTAAAACACATTTTATACAACAATGTCATAATTTTCTACACATAAATTTTACGTAATAAAAAAAATATGTGTAATATTCAGAAATGTGTTCACTTTATTTTTATACATTTATATTTAATATATTTCGTTTAACTTAGATTTTATAATCTATACTTGAATTAATAAATTACAATTTAAATATTTTATTATAATTATTTAATTAAGATACCTTTACAAACATTGAATGTTTATTTAAATCAATTTTTTCGTATGATATGTATTTCTTAAGATGTTTTGGTTTGTTGGATTAAAATAAACTCTTTATAAATTTTCATAACTTACTACATAAAAATAGTTACATAAACGAATAACAACCAACTGTTAATATAAAATGAATCGTATATTGATTAATATAAAAATGTTTAAAGTTTACAAAAAAAAATTAAAAAAATAAAAAAATAAAAAAAAAGAAATAAATAATCATATCGTATACATGAAACGTGATTTTTTATGAAAATATTTCTTTTACATTTCACAACAAATAGAATAATCATTGTTTCTGAAATCATAATATTGCATACAAAAAAGATTATATAATTATAGATTGTCATAAAAAGTTTCAGTAAACAAATTTGTTTACGATTTATATTTTATATTTTATTAAAATTATATGTTCTTTATTATGAATATATATATGGAGGATTATCAAACAGGGATATAGAAAGTATTTAAAATAAGTAGAATCTATTTCTCGAAAACATCTACTTATTTAATATTTGAATATATATAAACTTCTAATTAATTATGATTTTACAAATTAATTAATGATAATTTTTGAAACACGAATTTGGCTCTTGAAATATTTTTTTACAAAATAATATAAAATACGTGTCGTGTTATATCTGTCAAACATATATTTAAATTTTATTGAATGCTTTTTTTTCATTTGAATATCTTATCAACAAATATTCTTATATATTTCAATTTTTTATCATTTAAATTTTATTGATTATATTCATTATAAATACTAATGTACCAAAGTGGTAAAATTATTGTACGTTAGAATTTCTTATAATTTTGGTTTATAGTTTATTATCAGTTTTACAGAATGTTGTTTTACATATTTCTAGGTTTTAATTTAATTGTATTAATTTACAGTTATGAGGTAAAATATAATCGAACTAAGATAGTATTTAATATTCATATTTTATAATTTTAAATGAAATAGACTGTTCGTATGTGTTTTTTTTTTATTGATTCATTTTCATAACATTAACTATAAACCACAAGGTATATTAAATGTATCTGATCCAATAGGTACATAACAATTTTTCAGTCTGTTTGAATTTAATTTTTGTATTTCTGTAATATTTAAAAAAATTGATCTTCCTAATTTCCAAAAATAAGTTTTATAAATATATTTATTTAACTTATATTTATATGTCCTTATGTAAAAATGTTTCAAGTTGTTCATTTACCGGTACTATTTAAAAATATAAGTTGTGATTCAATAAGTGAATTTTTACTTAATTAAATTTAAAGGTCGATACACGAAATTGTATATGCACGAAAAAAAGTAAAAGATAATAAAAATACTACTGTTTATGTAATCAAGTGTAGTAAATAAAATCATAAATGTGACTACTTGCTGACTACTTCAGATACATGTTTAATACTTTCTGTACATTTCTTCAGTATATTTTTTATTTTCAATTTATTTGCAACAAATTATACCATTTTTATTAAAATTGTTTATATTATTTATCATATTTTATTAAAATTTTCCAGTTCCATCAATATATCGATAATGACGAAGTAGCAAAAATATTTAATGTACTAAACCGCACATCAGGTATGTCTGCAATAAATTTTATTCGCTTATATTTTATTATAATAATAATATTGTACACAATTTTTTAGTTCCTGATTACGACATAGTTAAAATTGACCATAAAGTACAAAAAAGAAGTTTAAACACTGAAATATCATTTCGTGCGTTCAATAAAAGTTACTTTCTGAATTTGGAGTTGAATGAAAGTTTTTTGGTGAGAAAAAATATTCCACTGTATTTTGCTTTTTCTAAAAATGAGAAAAATCACCTAACCGACAAGTTCCTAAAAAGTACCTATGTAAGTATGACATATTTTTAAATAAAATACTACACTGCGGTAAAATAAATAATCAGTGTTGCATTATATATATAATTCTATAACTTTTCTGAGTTATTTTAACTTAAAATATAACGTGGTTAACTAAACAATATTTTTTACTTTAAAAAATTCTCAGATATTAATCGATCAAAGTATATTAATTACTCTGGCACAAGTCTGCTTAAATTAGATTATTTTTAAATATAACATCTTTATGTATAATTTTAATGTTGTAAAAAATGTATAAAAATAAATAAATGTTGAAATTTATAAATTTTGCAGGAACTCGACGCTGTAGTTTACCAAGACGTTGCAAATAGTGCAGCAATTGTAGCGACCAGAAATGAAAATGGAGTACTCGAATTTGTAAGTAAAAAAATCTTTACACTGCAAGTCTACAATCCAAAATTCTCACATCAAATTTAATATAATTCTCGTTTTTTATATTTATATAATAAGAAATTTTTCATTATTTTATGTACACCTAAGACTGAAATTCAGACAAAATATTTAATATAATATCCAATATTTGATTTGCTAGTAATTAAATTCAAATTAAGATTCAAATTTTCAAAAACGACCTAATGATATAAAACATTTTCAAACTATTCTTAAAACAATTTTTTTTATTTTACTCTTTTCTTCTGGAATGTTTTTCAAAATATGTTAAATCATTTTTTTTAGGAAGGCACCATTGATAATGATACAACCATGCGTCCTTTACATTTTTATTTAAATCAACTTAGTCAGAAATCTATTTCACGTATTAAAAAACGATTTACTAAAAATATATTGAACGAAACTTATTACATTATTGCTAAAAATGAAAATAAACCAAACACAAAATATTGTGAAGGTAAAATTAATGTAATTTAAAGAGTTTTTATAAATAACTTTATAAATATTATACAAATAAATAAATTTTTTTAGTTTTATTAGATTATATTTTCAAACAAATGGAAACGAAACCTTTTTTTTTATCAAATATTTAAAGTTTCTAAGTTTTATTTATTTCAGTTGAGGATGACCCATTCTTGAATTTAGCAATTTCAAAGCATGAAAAAAGAGATACTACTGAAACATTGTACCCACAGTTACTTGTGGCACTGGATTATGCAATATACAAGTAAGTCAAGATGCTAGATTAATAATTGAATACAAAGTAAAATAAATAATATTGTATTTAAAACAATAGAATGTTTTTAAATGTTGTTCAACATTTCATAAATGTAACAAAATTAATTGCTACGAAACTATTTCAGGAAATATAATTTTGACACTGTGAAATTGGTGAAGTATATTATTGCACTTTACAATGCTGTTGATCTTAGATTCAGAACTGTGCAATATCCGAAAATTCGATTGTCCATTTGTGCTGTTATTATTGCAAAGGTAAGCTTTATAAACCACTCAAATATAGTATATTTAAAATCAGTAGTCTCGGTGGTGGAATATGAAAAAAGGATCGTTTTCTAATTATAATAATTGATTTAATAATAGGATCCAGAAGCATTAACCTTTTTTAAAAAAAGTGGATACGATTACGTTTTAGGTGTGGAAACTTTGTCTTCAATGGAAAAATACTTTTGGAAGAATGCATATTTTTTTAAAACGAAACAAGATATCTCTGTAGGGATGACAGGGTAATTAGTTACAATACTTTATATTTTAATACAATTATAAGGTTTAATAAACCTGTATTTATAGTTTAGATTTAGTGACAACTTCAAATACAGGCTATAGGACTAACACATTAGGTTAGTGTTATTATAAATTGTTTATTTATAATATAAAAGTTCCTAGGAATCATCTAGCATCATCAAAGTAAGTAATTTGTTTTTAAGAAATTATTGATAATTGAATCGTGATGGCTCAATAGAGGAAATGGAAGATGCCTAATTTAATAAGTCATAGTTCGATTTTTGGTTGTAGAATTTTTTCAACCCGGTACTTAGTCTGACAGTATTATGACAAGAAAAAGTGCAAATAGTCTGGCAATAATTCTGATGAAGAATATAATCCACCCTCTTGTCAGAATGTTGACTAAATTTTATTATACTGATTATTTCCTTTCGGAATATAAAACAATTTAAATTACTATAAACTGATAATTAATATTTACAATATATACATTTAAAATTTCATTAGAGAATTAAATTGTTGTGCAATAGGATTGGCTAATCGTATGGGAATTTGTGACAAAAATAATGTATGGGACAGAGATCTATCTGTTACAGTTATAGAAGAGAGCGGAGATTTTAACAGCATAGTTGTCATTGCACACGAAATAGGTCACTTGTAAGAATTTAAATTAAAATTTGCATTAATAAATATTCCGTTACTTCGAAACGGAATACATATATATTTACATAAATTATTGTTAATGAAGATATTATATATGATATCAACATAACAAATTGCTAGATTTGGAGCTTCACACGATGGTGTGAAGGACGCAGCACAGTGTACTGGAAATTACTTGATGCACCCTTTTACATTTCCTGCGCACAAAGAATGGTCTGAATGCAGTCTGAGAATATTTCGAAATTTAACGTAAGTCAATAAGTTAATTATTTGGTAACAAATAAAAAAGTTGAGTAAGGTCGAAACATTTAGTTAGTACTGCAGTTAAAATTTTGAATTCAATATTTATTTTGTATATTTAAATGTTATGCATATGTATTATATATATTACATAAATATGTTATTTCATTTTAGTTAGATTTGTTCATACTAACTAGTCGTAAATAAGTCTCTAAAAGACGCTGTCTTACATTTAGCTGTTATCAATGTATTTCTTATTTTTCATTTCTGGAATTATTCCCGTTTATACATATCCAGTATAGAATCATTTATGAACTATTGTAAAGGACTTTATAAATGCTAATGATCAGAATTGTTACAGAAGTTCACATGGAAATTGTCTCCGTAACAAACCACTTACACGTAATCGGTACCCTATAATATTTCCAGGACAAATTATTAAATCCCTTGATGAACAATGCAATACTTTTTACAACAATACCATTGCTGAAATTGTAAGTAATACAATTCGTTTAAAAGTATTCCTTTAAATAATTGCTATTATATTACTATTCTCTATGAGTTATTCAAGAGTATACTAAAAAATACAGATTGTTTAATGCAAGCTTTAATATTCTTTTTAGACCAATGAGCCAGATTTTCCATGCGGTTCTTTAAGATGTCATTGGGATTCCGATTTAAATGGATTTAGCGTAGATATAGGTGGAGCACTTGATGGCACATCATGTCAAAATAACGAAGGAGTATGTAATAAGAATGTTAAAATATGTTATTGATCCATTGGATTATAAACTATTTATTAATTCTAAATTATTTTTTAGATGTGTATTCAACGTGAATGTGTTCCATTAAACAGATTATTAAATAAAATTCCACATGATTCGGGTCAAAGATAAATAAAATAAACTGCGTTATAATTGTATACTAATACATAAAAAGTATTCAAATAAATAGTTAAATTAATTGCATAGGTATTTATAGTAATTGTAAAAAGTATTTACAGGCACCAAATATATACTTAAAAATGCACAAACATTATATTTATTACATGGCATTGTTAATAAGTTAACAATACTAAAGTTTAACGACAAATTATTTATTAATTTAATACAAAACTTTTTGTATTATATTTGATTAATTAATTGATACAATAATATTATTACGGGAGGTAAAAAAATCTGAGCGACTTAACTATAAGTCGTTGTCTATCTTTATTTTAAAAAATTCGAAAAATATATATTATCCAAATTTGAATTAACAATCTCTAATTAATTATATTCTATATATTCGACTTTAAAATCATGACATTATAAATTATATAAACAAATTTCGATACAGCATTTTCTTTTCAATAATGTTTTGTACAAATTTATTTTTAGTTATTTCAAATGATTTTTATTATAATCTACAAAATTATTCTTATAAAATTTTCAGACTTTTTAGTTTGTTTACAATTTTATGAGTAAAAATGAGTTCGAAAAAATTAAATTAATCGTTTATGGTATATTAAAAATATTTAAGTGTTCGACTTACTCACAAAATTCGAAAACAGTTTATATGGTACGCATTTAAGTTTTTGAATTCAATAATGGCGCAAGATGTCTAGGCTTTAGATTATCTACATCATTTTCATTCAAGGAAACAGTATAAACTCGGTAACTACAAGCGCAACACATGGCCTTAAATTCAAATATATATGTTATTTGTTTTAAAACGTTTCTATACATGCGCGCGGAAACAATAATTGCCAAGATATGGCTTCATTGTTATCTATTCAACTTTATCTACATTTTTTAACAAGTTATATGCATATACATTTTGTTAAATAATGCTATCAATGGTAAAACAAATAATTTTTTACTGAAATATCGAAATGTTTTTAAACGTCATTACGTGAAAGAAAATGAGTAATTTTCCAAAATTTAATTAAACTTTTAAAATGTACTTTTGATTATTTTCACAGTTTTGTTTTGTTTGTTTTTGTTTATATACACTTCATAACTTACTTCAGAATTATCCTTTTTCTAACAAACACAAGAAAGCAACGGAATTGGATTCCTATTTCTACTTAATTACAGAAATATCTAATCACGAAGTTTTAAATTGAAAAAAAAAAAGCGAGGGAACTTTTAACGAGCATACTAGTTCTTTAAAGCCTCGTCCACACTTTCACAACAAACTCTGGCGTGAACGAAACTTTAAGATAATCGTCACTGCTCTCACCTGTCATCGCAGCACACATTCCAACCAAACAGAAAAGATGCGGAAGGACAGGCGGAGAGTTTCGACATAACTGCAATCCGCGGTCGCGCAAGCGATAGCTGGCACAAACAACCAGAATAAGAACATTCTCGTCATGGACAACAAGAGTCTCGGACTCTCCGCGAAGCATTCCATCATGATGGAGGACATTAAATTCAAATTCCTCGGCCTTATTAACAAACAGGCAAGTTGTGTACGTGTTGATACATTCGCCTGCTAACGAAGCCAAAAATATGTTTGACGTGATCGATCACGTTTTTGATCAATTTTTACTCGATTCGTTTAAATGACATTTTTCACCGCCTCTTTTAATTCCATTTCTCTTTCCATCGCAAAACAATTTACAAAAAGAAATAAATCTTTTGCAAATATTCATAAGAATGACAAATGTACTGATTAATTGAAAAAGAAAAAAACAAAAATAAATAATAATAAAAAAAATAAAAAATAAAAAATACATTTTGAAAAGTGAAAAAGGCGAGTCAAAGATTTGAGAAATAATTTATTGGTGATAAAAATGAAGTTTATTTTCCCATTTTTATACTTTAAGAATTGTTTTCAAATTTAAATTAAATTTCTAATGATAAAGAATGTATGTATAACAGCTATTTGGATCATAATTATTACATAAATAATTATATAAATCAATGAATTAAGAATTATCAGTAAGTGCTTAAAAAATACATTTCTGTGCTTTGGAAAGTTCAAACGTAAAAACTAAAAAAAGTCGACCGTTTATTAGGTTATACATGTGTCATAATAGTAACTTTGTTGACGTTTGTCACACATCGGAATGAAAGTATGTTTAAGTGGACATGTGATTAAACACACATTTTATAACAAATGTTTTAAAAGCAATAAAATTTCAAACTTATGAAAAATGAACGCATGTGATTCAAATGGAGTTGGGTGTGTGTGTGAATCATGTGAATTCCTGATAATAATATAAGAATAGAAATGTAAATTCTTTCACGTGTAGAATTAATTACGCGAAAACTTGAGAAAAATAATGGAATTGTTTGGGTGAATAATCCGTTATTTTCTATAAGCTACAGATAAATGTAAATGAACAATTACAAATAATTCAGCAAACATTTAAATGTTATTCTTGTATACATTTGTTCGATTAATTTAGCAGATATTAACAAGACTTATTAATTCAAACACATTTTTTTTAAATATAAATTGAAACTTATTTTTTAGAGTCAGCCAAAAATACCTTCAATGGGTTTGAATCCAGACCTTTTAAATCCGATAGATTCAGACAACACAGATGATCGTCAGTCTGAAGCCGGTAGATCAACTGACAGCGAACTGTTACCAGATCAGGAAATACTAGAATCTATCGAACAAATCTATTATGAAACAGATGGAAACTTTGATCCATGTGGGTAGGAAGTAGAAAGACTGCCAAAAGTGCTGTATTCAAAAGACATTGACCGATATTATAAGAAACTGATGCAGCAACACCAGGTAGTTTCGAAAAAAGTCCTCCAGTTGATATTGCAAAAGCAGAAAGATTGCAAAGAAGAGTTTGAAAAGATTTTGGCTGTGCAAGAGCAATTGCAAGATGTTCTGTCGATTTGCAGGATCGGAAGAACTGATCTGGAACTTGCGAGGAAGCAGTTCACAACTGCCAGTTTGGGTATTCTGGCTAATTATAGAAAGAGACAAATTATAGAGGATCTTTTGAACAGTCTAAACACTATCAAAACACTGGTAATTTAAATGATTTGTTATTACTACTATCATTACTATTATTACAATTTATAATATAACATTATAAATATTAAATAAATAAAGATTCTTGTAACTAAAATAAGTAATCATGCAATAAGAAAAATATACAAATTTAATATTTTTTAAAATATTTATAAATCCTATGTAAAGGATTGTTGTATGTGTAGAATAAAAACTAAGAAGAAAACAAAATTGTTTAGTCTAGACAGATAGAACTTGAAATCTCAGTTCGTTCAACAAAATATTAAAATCTGTTATTCCATTAATCAGTTTACATATAAATACCAAATCTATCAAACTGTATATATTTTAACTCATCATAATGAAACATTTATAAATGTAATAAATAAAAATAATCAAAGTTTAATTAATAGCATTTTACTGTTATTATTTAAAGTTTACTAGGTTATTGTGTAATCTATAGTAATTTATATCATAACTATAGAAATAATATGTTTAAAAATTGTCAGAGTTAAACAACTCAGAAAAGTTTGATTTAATAATAAAATAATATAGTAATATATAATTTTTAACGATACATACTAAGATATTGCACATATATTTTATAATTGAAATAAATATAATCCACTAAGAAATATTAATTATATTTAATTGTGAAATAATTATTTCATTAAAATGTATGAATTTTGAATAAATGTATTTTTATAAAGCACACAAACAAAATAATATTATTTTAATGAACTGGTATAATGAAGCAATAACAACATTAAAGATAAATATTATAATAATGAGATATTCAGGAAAAAATAATAAATTAAAACATAATTATTTTTAAATTAGATCATACCTCAATAAAAAATTATTAATTAATAAAATTATAACAGTCACAATACAACTTCATGTTATCTGTGTGTATATATATAAAAGAAATGATTAATGCCATGTTATTTATTATTATACTACATCATAATAATATTACACAAATAATTATACTATCAAAACGAATACACAATTTATTTTAATTGAATTCGTAATTGGTAGGTAATCCACCTTAGCGATAATTTAAAATTATTTTTAGTTACAAAATATTTTATAGTTTAAATTATTAATTATATTCATTTATTAAAATACGTATAGCATAAAATGAAATTTAATTGTAATATATGTTGTGAATATATATTTAAATTTTCTAATGAAATAATATTTAGAGTTATTAACTTTCAAATTATAATAATTATAATTATTTAAATACATTTTTTAAATACCAACTAAATAAAATGTTTATGTTTAGTATGAATTTGTAATATTAATATCATTTTAATCCAAATAGACCATTTCATTTCCAGGTCATAAAGCTGATAAATAAATGTTTTTTAAGGAATATTCAAGTGAAATTAGTAAACTAAAAAAATGATTAAATAAGAATCGATGATAAATTAAATTTTGATAAGATTTATAAAATAAGTAATACATCATGATAAACATACACAGAAAGAAAACATTTATAATATTTATTACATATGTAAATCTTTACTCAAACATATGCAACTGAACTTTTTAAAATGTTTTTAATTCGAATACTTAAATTAACATATTGTTGACCATTTGTTGGCAGTTTTTCTCAGAGTTTATCTCATATCTTAAACTATTACTTCAAAATTGGAT
>JABFOX010002733.1:0-11094 GCA_022817665.1 Axea sp. ZL-2020 | reverse complement strand
CAGTAGTCGCGGGGGATTAAGTCTGATGAGAGTGACACGGCTTCGTTCGTGTAACGAGCCTTATCAGCCCCTGTTGTACCTTATTAGGCTTCTCACGGCGGAACAAAAATTAATCGAAGCTTAACGAATCGGGCGATTTCTCCGTTCGGCGGGCTCGGTCGCACGATCGGACGTAAAGCCTCGGTCAAACATCCGTCGGGGAAGAACGCTTCATCGGCGTTCGATATTTTTTTAAACGCGGGCAATTGCGCTGCGAGCGATGCATTATGCTGCGTATGATAATAAAATGTCACGTGGAAGAATTGCATCGCTCGTGGCGAAATTTTGCTTTTATTCGTAGCGCAAATGTGTCGATTCAAAATGTTGCTCTCTGTATTTTAATATATGCTCCGTTTTTTGCACGAGGTTTTTAACGGCGTGTAGAATTATTTTTACGATGATTTACGCTGGGAAACATGAGCGCGCGTTTGTGCAGTTTTATTAAAATTCAGTCAAATATTTTTGATCAAATATGATGATCGTCGGTATTGGATTTGTTTAACTTTTATTTCAGTTCCGATCTGGGATCATGTTTTCGAAAAAGTTAATCTATTTCATTTACGTTCGGTAATTGATTTTTCACAACCGCGCTTTCGATTCAATTTTTAATCATTTTTAAAGCACGCGAGTTTAAATGGTATTAAAATTAATGTGCAGAGTGATGGAATAATTTTTTGCCATTGCTAATTTTCTAGTAAAGATAAGGACAAAGTTTTTTTCAGCCTGTCAAATAACTTGCTTGAAACTGTAACAAGGTTTTTCTCTCATTATACGAGATGCGTGCAATATTATATGTTAACACTGCAATTTTAGAAATTATCAGACAAAAAGTTATTACGAGAAAAGATGTATACATATATATTAAAGCATTTATGAAAGCAAAAATAAAAAAATAACCCGAGTAAAAATAAAATTGTTCATTTCACTAGATTCATAATTTTATCTTTTGATATATGAATTGTTTCCTCCTCTTACGAAAATGTAAAAATGCAAAAATAACTTCATTCATGAAAACGTTAATTTTGTTCTGAAAATTGGATCTGCAAAATGAAACCAATAAATTTACCTCCTCGATTTTTCTTGAATAAATAGCGAGGCTTGTATTTTAAGATATGTAATTTCCTAAAACTATTCCGAGAGGAGTTTATATTAGGACGAGGGAGAAAAATTAAAAATACTCGGATACACGGAGATTCGCTCATCAAAAGCTTCTTTTAATCCGTCAAACAATGCGCGTATCAATTCTTCATTCGCAGCTCGAAAAACGAAAAGACACAAAGCGGTAATTTTGCATTCGATTAAAAAACCTAATTAAGTAGATCATCGACGAAACAATGTTGATTTTCACTGGAAAATGATCCGCGCAACGAAGATCATTATTCCATCATAATTTCCGCGTCGCAATCAAGAAAACTAATTACACGTACCGACCGGTATAACAATTCACAACGATAACGTCCGGTCAGTCGTAGCGTCTGTTTTTAATTAAATTTCGCCGATTAGATACATCACGAAAGCGAAAATAAAGAGGAACGCGAAAAAAAAAGAAGAAGAACGAAAAATAAAAAAGGGAAAAATTTGCAACGAAAAGAAAAGGAGCGTTGCGCGCTTCTTTTCAGCCGTTTATCCGTTTTTCGTTCGCGCGAAGCACTTTTCCGTTTCAGCGTGCGCGCCACGGGGATCCGAATAGAAATAAGCTTAGCGTGGCGTTATTTAAATTTAGAAATCCGCTTATCGGATTCTCGGTGGGCCGCGCCAACTCGGCGTGTATCGACTGACGCATTTATTTCTGCAATTATGTAAAATTAACCTCGACGGTGTCGCGCCTCCCCTGGGTCGGCGCTGAACAAATACCGCGAACCAAACATTCCTGACCGATACCGGAGCGACATTCCAACCCTGAGACAAATGGATTCGTTTTGCCCTGTATAATTGTGGCGCCCAACTATTTCATTTGGGCGCCAGCGAGATCGCGAAGATCACGAATCAGAAGCCGAGCCGGGGTATCAAAAAGATTCCAAAATGTCAGTTTCCCGCAAACGAGGGACTGGAGGAGGGGTCGGGGGGTAAAGAGAGCAGACGATGGAAACTGGCAAAACTCGACATTCCCCGGCTACGTTCCCGGGCAGCCGGGATCCCGAAAGAGAAAGGGAGAAAGAACTGTGGATGGAAGAGGAGGAGAAACGGAGAGGGAAACAGAGAGAGAACGAGAGAGCGAGAGAGGGATCGAGCGAGTGGAATCCATTCCGAAATTGCAAACCACCCCAAGACCTCCTTCTGGGCGTCCCACCCCGCGGGTCGCAGTCTCGGCCGCTCTCGCTCCGACGCCGTCTCCGTCCTTGTCCCACGACCGCTTCCCTCAGGAAAAGCTACCCGGTCCCGTCTCGAATACTGATATCAGGCGAAGTCCTTTCCTTGAACCGGGATAATGCATTATTCTCCCGCGCTGCTGCGTCTCCTCGCCCGCGTACCTTTTCGCCGAGATATCCTCGTCTTTCCCCCATCTTTTTTCTTTTTTTTTCTTTTTTTTTTTCTTTTTTTTTGTTCTCTTCATTTTCCATATTTTCTTTTTTCCTTTTTGTCTACCTTTTTTCCCTTGCCTCATTGTCTTGTTGCTTCTCTTTTCTCTTTTTATTTTTATTAGACTTTTTGTCTCGTTTTAATAACCCGATTCAACGACCAAAGATATGAGGATCTTTTGTCAACGCGCTCGTCATTTTCTGTAGGATCACTCGCAAATTCCTCGAGGTGGAATTCAAAGACGTTTGTGGCTTAAAGGAATTCGATTCGGGGTTAACATTTGGATGAATTCCGTTTGTTTTGGCTACCCGTACTTTGGCTTGATCTGGGCGAAGCTTCTGGGTGGTTACGTGGACGGTTGGAAATATATTTTGTTTCGTGCGAATTGTTATTTCGTTTTACCGTGGAATAAAATTACTGGGCCAGATAACTGCAAATTCACAATTATAGTAAAACGGGTTACGTGTACATTTAAAAATCCAATTCTACATTTTTAACAATCATGTGTAATTGGAATATTAAAGGCGATGAACAAGAAATTAATATTTCAATCATTTTTAGCTGGCTTGGTAATTCATTCTATTTTAATGTTAGCAAAAGTTAGCAAAAGTATTTATCGCTTGAAATTTGAAAAAAAAAAAAAAAATACAGTTGTGTATCAGTTGGCAGTACCCATTAATAATTTAGTAATTATTCTATATTGCTTGATATAATAATATTATGTATAATTTATGCTGCAAAAAAATTGCTCATGCTTATTGTATATGCGTGCATACAATGAAAAGTAACTTATAAGAATAGACTATCTAGTTAATTTTTGTTTAAATTATAGATATATAATTAGATTAACTAATGTTCCACATAGTTGTAAATTTTAAGTTTCATTAACTAGAAAATCTGAATGAATTTTTATTCCACCAAAATCTCAGACACTGCCTGCAAAAAATATTATGTCCAGTATAATTAGAATTGCTGTTTGATACTCTTAAACAGAATACACAGTCATTTTTTTTATTCCTGTAATTACACGAATTAAAATAGTCAGAATTATATTTAATAATATTTAAAAATATTACTAAAAACTTTGAAATAGAATTTGTTAAGAATGGATTTTAGTCAGTGGTTTTATATTATATTATAAAGTGTTTAATTTTTCTTCACAGTCAAATTTTTTAAATTAACATTAATACACATTTCTTCATTATATATTACATACAAAATTAACCATACACAAATTCATGAGTCAATTTAATAATTCTTCCTTAGAAACTTCTCTTTCCCTGTAATATAAATTTATGTTTAGTATGAATATAGATATACATTGTATTGATAGGGAACTTTCTTACACATATAGCAAGTTACTAACGGACCAGTGTTGGACCAACATTCTTACCTATGATGACAGGACTAGAAATTCGCATGGTCCAGAATTGGTTCGGTGTAGAAATGATAACATCAAATTTATGGTAGTAAATATGGGATAATGTTTAATCAATATCAACTATATATTTTATTTTTATATCAGTACATTTGTAAGCCGAGACTGAACCAACGAAAAAGTTACATGAAACATATTTTGTGTCTTTTTGCGTTATCGACATTCATTTTAAATTTATAACAAGTTTATTTTGTCACAAATTAAATGAAATGCATAATAATATTCTTACTGTGACATACAAGTGTCTTAATTTTTTTATTGGAATATTTAAATCCTGATACAGAAATGCACGATGGATTTCATTACACCACTTTTGATATTATCATTTTTGTAATGTTGTTGGTAATAGCAAAGTGTTGGCTAATAGTTATTAAAGTCACTTATATCTATATAAATAACTGTTCTGCATATGCAAAATAAAATGTATATTATATTTCATTGAAGATTTTCATGAATACATGATAAAAGCAAAAGATTATTTTTATTGTGCATTATTACAAAAAAATTGAATTGAATAATATTTAAGTAAATGCTATCTATGAGGAAACACACAGAGCCCTTTATAAATCTTTTTCAAGCAAATACGCTTACAAGAAAGAAGTTTTAGAACTTGAAATCTGTTTGACAATTTCCTGATATAATTGTTTTTAACATAAGAACTAGAGTTAAATTTGATAAATGCAAAATATTCATTTACAATTGTGCCAATTTAAACGACAAAGGCTTAATTTAATATATAGTTTTTCTAAATTTTGATCATACTTTGTATGTTGAAGAAACTTTTAATATTACACTTTAAATTATAATTTCTTTTTCTCAGAATAAATTTTATCTCGGATATATTTATTGGATGTACATCAGTTTAATTATGTATATAATTGATAATTGACATATATGTGACAATATATATAATATTTAATGAAGTGAAATAAAATTCCACAAAATAAATTTTACCAATTTAATATTTTAACACTTGTTTATTTACCTTGTAGATAAAATCAGTTTATATGTGTAATATGTGCAAGAAAAGGATATACTGTACACTTGTCAATTTACCAACTATTATTCCATAATATGGATTACCATATTTTTTTTATATATTTTTAGATATGTTTTAGTTATCTCGATTTATATTTGTTGTACAGGTAAAAAATGCCACATACCAAACTTTTATGCATGACTGTCGGCCAGTACCGTATATTTATAACAATTGTTTAGAGTTGAATGTGATTCGTTTTGCACTTAGTGATGAAGATTAGGATTATCACCTCCTTAAACACTTTATCATATTAATGGTCAAAAAGCCACTGATGATTTCTCATTGAAAGTAATATATTCTTTGTATACTTTAATTATAGACTTGTAACAGCATAACAAATGTAAATCTAACCAGGTCCGCGTGTTTAATTTGCACAGTTGTGGAATTATTCCTCATGGCCATTGAAATTTAATTTTCGTATTTATGAATTTCTATAATTATGTAAACTTATAACGCATGAATAAAATTATCTTGAACTTTACTTTCTTCTTCGCAAAGTTGAACATTATAAGACAATGATGTTATCTGATTTATGTCACGATTAATTTAAAAACATTGATTAAGTATAAAATCAGGTTAATATAACTAAGAAATTCTAGTTCAAATCAAAATTAACTATGCATGAAATTAATATAACCAATGTTATAAAACTACATGTGTTTGCACTCAACTACTATTCAATTGTAAAATATATCAAATGTTTATGAAAGTAAGTTGTATATTATAACTAATTTCAAGTTCTTCAATTACACATATATACAATTTTGTTAATTAACTTAATTTAATAAAATAAAATTTTATCATCTACAAGAACAATTAAATTTTTACTACTTTTATTAATCTATATATCATTAAAATATGTATTTTTCAATATATATTTTTAATATACTTTATTAATATGTATATTTATTAAAATATATTAATAATATATTTTTGCTTAATTCTTGTATATAATGTTGTATATCTTGATAAATGTTGTATCATTAACTAATTAAGCATATTGTAATTTTTATATTTATGAATTTCTACCGTTATAGGGAAAGGGTTAGTAAAACCAGATAAATAAAAAAATAAGTAATTTATTTTATGTAAGATCGATAATGAAATCACGTGAACAAAAATGATCAAAACTATTTCGAATGCCAATTAAATTTGTTTTTTCATATTCATATATGCACATATATATCATACTGATGACAACAGAACAAATATATAGTCTTTTATGAATAAAGCGAACATTATAATTCAATCAATAATATAAAATAATTATTTTTTCAAGTTACTTTTAAAAATCCAGTTTTTATTATAACTGAATAACTGAGAATTTTATATTTAACACGAAACAAGCAATTTTATAGACTTTATAAAATATGAGTGCTTGGAAAAAATTATAAATTAATATGCTTATATTACAATATGTTTTACCAAATGAAAAAAATACCACATTTTAAATGAAAATATAAATTAATTTATTCCGATACTCAAAGCTATATAAAGTTATATCTTTATTATGTATCCAATATATAAAGATATGAAACAAGTGTCAAAAATGTATTTGATACTTTTAAGATAAGTATTACATGATTAATAAATAAGTTTCACAAATTAACTCTTATATGAACCAGATCTTTGTATTTAAATATATAAAATTGGTAAATAAATGCCTATAAACAATGCACGCATTCTTTTTAATTAAACTTCTTTATGAACAGGAACGTAATATTAACAATATTTAAGTTTTATTTTTATAGTTACATTAGTGTACTACCAAATATTTAATCAAAGAAAATAATATTCCGTGGACATTAATACTTCAATTAAACTTTCTTTGATATAGATTGGTGAATTTATAAGACTCAAACCAATGACTAATTTAGCTCATATTAACATTAATTTTAACATGTAATATTATTAGAAATATAATTGTAATTTGGAGGTATTATAAAAAAATATAAATTAATATATACTACATTACAAAAATGTAAAATTATATTTTATGTGACGTTGGTTGTAATTTCAAAAAATAGAAACAATTATAATGCAAAATTATACGAATCTTGTAAAGTATGTAAATTTATTAATTGCAATTGCAAATTCATGCATAAAATAATATTCATGTGCACAAAAAAGAATTTAACAATACAAACAACATATAATTATTTAATAAATAATGAAATTTACCTCATATTACAAAACTATGGAACGCCGTTTCCATAAAACATCGATAACAAGGTTTCATTAGTCGTTTTTCCCATGTCTTAACTGAAGACCAAATCAATACTCAATGAATGAAACTGTATATAAAGATATGTTAATACGAAGTTATTGATTTTAATTTTACTTGTAACGCGAAATATCAAATACCAATGATATTTTTCACGGGTGATTTAATTTAATAACTAAAAATGGTACTTGTTAGAGGATCGGAAAAAGAAGTTGCATCGTTATTTATATTATCGCAAAAGCAATATTTAATGCTCTTTCCTTTATCTTTTCAGGCGTGCAATGAATTTACGACCCACGTTATGAATCTTCTTAGGGAACAGAGTCGTACGAGGCCGATTACGCCGAAAGAAATAGAGAGGATGGTGCAAATTATACACAAAAAATTCTCCAGTATCCAAATGCAGTTGAAACAGTCTACGTGTGAGGCCGTCATGATTCTTAGGAGTAGATTTCTGGATGCAAGGTCTGTACAGTTTTTTAATTTTAACTACACTTTTTCATTTATTTATAAACCAGTGTATAGTAGGATTATTGTTATTGTTATTGTTATTATTAATAATAATAACACTTCTGTATCAAAGGAAAAGATCTCTCGAGCTGCAATTTCTGTGATATTTATGTATACAGCGTAACAAAAAGTGTGTAAAGCGAAATACAATGTTTTATAAATTCCTTTGGAAACCTTCGTATTGAATTTCCGGAGTAAATTTTGTCTTTAAAAATAAATATAATTGATAAATGAGCAAAAAATACGTGATTTGTAAGTCCTCTGACCTCTTGTCGTGAAACGAAAACACGTTATTTATTAAAATAATTACATTTAAATTCCGCGTTATAATGGAAGTTATTAAATTCCCTTCATTATTCTTAAATTATTCAATTGATGTGTTTGAATTGCAGGCGCAAGCGAAGGAACTTTAGCAAACAGGCTTCCGAAATCTTAAACGAATACTTTTACTCTCATTTGAGCAATCCATATCCGAGTGAAGAGGCGAAAGAGGAACTGGCGCGAAAGTGCGGTATAACCGTTAGTCAGGTATGAACGAATAAAACTGAAACGAAGTGACGTTTAAGTAATTAAGTGGTATAAGTATAAAGTCTTCTTGGCTCGTCTTTATGCTTTTTAATTGCATAAGATTTCTCGCTCTCTTTTCAATTTTTGTACAGCACAGGCTGACATTTTTGCAATGTTTCCAGGTGTCCAATTGGTTTGGAAATAAGAGAATAAGATACAAGAAAAATATCGGCAAAGCGCAAGAGGAAGCTAATTTGTACGCAGCGAAAAAGGCAGCAGGTTAGTTTCATGGGTATGGTATAATTCAGATTACTTTTTTGTATTATTTTTTTTCTAGTTCTTTTCTTGATGTTCATTTTGAAAAAGTATAATATACAATTACAATGATCATGCAGTATTGTTTTATTTTAATTTACTGAAATCTCTTTGCGAGCTGAATTTGAATGAGAACGAATTTCTGTAGTGTATTGTTATCTGTAACAGCTTCGGACAATCGGTCAAATCTGGTTATCTCGAATAATATTGTTAAAAAATGTTGCGCTGTCCTGTTTCTCATTAGTATAAATCATTAAATTCATGAATTACTGCACATTGTTTCTCGACCGTTTCGCTATTATTACGTCTGTCGATAAATCTTGCAAGTTCAAAAGCGCAATGACTGATATTACCAATAATTTGTTGCTTTGCGTCTTTAAACTGGCGACTCTGGAATGAAAAAACAGATCACTCTAGCGTAAAATTCAATAATAATTAAATGCGAATTTTATTAGAACCTTGCGTTGTGGAAGCACGGCTAAGAATTATTTGTTTTTCAATTTCACGCGTAATTTTACTTTTTACCATTGCTGGAAAACTAAGCTCGTTCGGAAAGAAGAGACAAAATGAATACAATCGACGTGCTCTTTTTATCTTTTCTGGAGCAAAAAATGTGTCTTATTAGTGATCCCTCGCACTAGAATGTTAAATATTTGCGGAACGCACAGAAAGACTTTATTGCAAAAATACGATTTCGAGAACGGAATTTCTTTAATCTTAAAAAAATATTGAATATTTTCACATGGTTGATTTTATAACCTTGCTTTTAATTGAAACAATAAATTATGCTTGTAAAATTATTGATAAATGTTTACAATCAAATGCGTCATTATTTTGGAGTAATTTTAATTTTGAAAGTGCGCGAATAATCTTCATGCATTAATGTTATTAAATTGGTAATGATTAAATGCGATTTAACTTGAGTATTATACTTTTTATCTGTATACATATAACGTAATTTTTATTTTGATAATTTATAGAAACAAATCAAGTCAAGTATTATTTCAGAATTTTATATATATAATTAATATTTGGCATATATTTATTGTGTAAAATAGATTGTATTAGTATTTATTTTTAAGAGCATCAGAAACATTATTGAAAGCAATGACAATGAAATTTAATAATGTAGCATAACAAATAAATTTAATAATATTATAATATTTGAAGTTGAAAATGTACTCGCATATTATATGTGTAATTTGAACAATAATATTAACAATGTTTAATTTTAGTTGAAATATTTATTTAAAATTTTAATAATGTTTCTGAAAATATCAACATTAACTGTATGATGGTTTTATTTTATTATCTTTTGAGATTACTGTAAAAAAGTATTAGAACTTAATGTATAGTAACTGTATACTTATATGTTTTCGTACATTTCGCGCGCGCAGTATGTATCAAGAAAATAATATTTTTCATGCTGAGCAAGCATGAAAATATGTTCTTTACATGCACATTTAAAAAATATTGTATGCAACATGTGTAAAAAAGGATTGTCAATCTATGTGATGACAAACATGTCCTCGGCGCATATTGTCAGTCTTGCACATATTGGCAATCTTTTTTTTCATTTGCTGCACATTATATTATTAATACATATTGAATTATTTAATTAAATTAATTAATACTAATATATACCATTAATTTGAAGTAAAACTGGTAACTTTATATTTTTACAAGAAATAAGATATTTTTTATATTTCGTGTTTGTTATGTAATGATATATTTCCAACATGCTCCCGATTGCTTATAAATGAGTAAAATGATCTTAAGAAGATTTTTTAAAGTCTCATTTATGAAAATATGAACATTACAACGTAGTCTAATACAAAATTAGACTAAAGGATTTTTACAAATTAGTCGTATTCAAGAACTAACTTTATATTTTGATACTTTTTTATATAAAGATAAACTTAAATTACCTTAAGTGAGATCGGACACGTAATCATCAAAAGATCAGACATAAAATCATTTTATTAAATCTATTTATTTTTTCTATCTTTTATTATTCAAAATAAGATGAGAAAAAAGCGTAGATTAGTATGATAAGCACCCTCGAATTTTGTAAGCACCGCGATTGTTTCTACAGCAGCTTTTGCAGGAGCGTCGCCGTACAGTATGGGGGGTGCTAGTCAAGGTACCCCCACGCCGATGATGTCTCCAGCGCCACCAGGTGGACCACAAGATATGGCAGGTTATGGGATGGGTATCAATGGCAGCGATTACGGGTCCCAACCGTATAATGATGGCTCGATGGGTTATGACCCAATGCACCAGGTAACTATCCCAAGAGTGTCACCAATTCATTCATCCAGTTCGTCGATCCTCAACCATATCCTGTAGTAATATAATCAATTTGTACGTAGTTTTGCTCATGATTTAATTGCGTGATTGCTCGGTGATGGTGATGGTGGTGGTAGTATTTTGGGAAAACGCGTCTTTTGCTTGCATGATTCCTTTTCAATGGTCGCAGTTCGACAACAAGAATCTGAAAAC
>JABFOX010002732.1:0-11095 GCA_022817665.1 Axea sp. ZL-2020 | reverse complement strand
AAAAGGGAAGGCAAATTAAAACAATGTATTTTTAAATTTAAAAAATTTTTAATCTTTCGTAATAATTTAAATTTTGTAATTAAACTCTACAAGTACAGCGCATTACGTATTTTATCACTTTGGACATTTCTTTCATTGAAATACATCTATGTATTATTATTTTGAAATTTTAACATTGCCATAATGCTTCACATTGGTGTGTATTGTCAAAAACCAATTGATTAATGCTGCGTCATTTTTTATGCATAGGCTTTGTTAAAAAAACAATTAAACGAAAATAAACCAAACAAAAAAAGACTTCAAAATAATATAATTACAAAATAATACCAATTTTAATGCCCCACAAAAATTCCAATTAATTCCAATACAAATTGTGATTCCGTCTATGAATCAAAGTGCAAACCGTGAAAACTGTTCTCAGTGAGTACCGAGCATCGAAGCACTCGTTTGTCAGAGTACAGACGATGCCAGGATAAAGATTTCGAAATGTTGAAATCAGTTTGAAATACAGGTGGCAGTCGATGGCGCAGAAGTAACGCCACTTGCAAATTTTTGCATAATTTTACACAAACTCCGCTTATTTTATTAGGCAATTCAGACCGTATCGTCATCGTCATTAATTACCGATATTTGTCATACTTCTTATTTCTCGTTAATCTATCAATGTCATGGAGCGAGTTAAAGAAATCTGCGCATTAATGCTGCTAACTACCATGAGATTTAATTATCTTCATTATGTCTTTATTATAAAGAATGCAATACTTACGTTGTCTCGCACTTTCACGCAAATCTTTCGAAAGCTCATGATAATCACTCGTATGAATATAAATTTAATTAAAACCGAATTTCGTGCAAACGGGATTCTAAATATTCCAATTTGCACGATGTTAATAATGTTTGTTTTATTCCGAAAGAAATAAAGCCTGGAACATAAAAGTGACACAACAACAAAGTTACAAGACATACTCGTTTATGAATAAACACGACAATCACTTAGATCGTTGTCTGCACTTTGACAAATGAACATTTGGACACGTGAAATAAAACGCTCTTTTTTAACTTTTGACAAATCCTGATACACTCTTGACATATTTTTGATTAATCTTTGCAATATTCGAGCAAAATATTTTCATCCTCTTTCGTCAAAGATTTGTGAAAAAACATTGCATAACACGTTAAAGTCACGAAGCTCATGTACTTGTTCAGAGCAGTGTCGCTTGGTGGGACAGTGATATCCGATGGCCATCTAGCGGTGATAAATGAAACGAGGCATTCACATGTACGCGACGCGCAAACAAATCATCATATTTCATCGAGTTCAGTCGTGCCATTTTGCAAATCGATGCAACATTTTTGCCTGTTTTTATGCCCGACACATCCCACGGACATCTTTTTCGCAAATGACTTTCAACGCCCGGTACTTTTGCACCATGCCAACGCAAATGATTGCCAGCCAATTCCGTTTCGTTACTGCGTTCTGCTTTTTAACACCGCGCTTTCAATGATTTCTGCGCTCTTTTATTCCCGCTTTGTGCTCTGCCCTGCGATAAACCTTTCCACAGTTAGTTATTTTTCATGAAATTAATCTCGCGCGCTACGTTGCATAGACGTTCATTTTTTCCAACCGCTTTAATGAGCATTTTGACAAATGAGTCCTCCGACGCTTGACGCGCGCCCATTTTTCTCAGTCATTTTGGACAAAAATGTATTTACGCCCATTTCCACTTTTCCCGCGAATGTTACTCAACGTGATGAATTAAACAATAGTATTTCACTCGCACATATATTGCGTTACGAAATAAAGATGAGTCGTTTCAAAAGCGATTTTACGTTTCGCAAAATAACGTTCTTCGTATTTTTGCAATACTTGAGAAAAATGCTTCCTTGTTTATTGCTGTCATGTATAATATACTTTTAAAAAACCCTCGTCGTTCTTCAGTCAAATTTATTATTTTCAAAATTAATTCTAAAGGTATATTATATATGGCTACATATAATTCTGAAGTGACAAATGATACTTTTTAAAATAAAAGTCATTCAATGTGAACATAAAATGATGGTTGCGTGATTGAAAAGCGACTCGAGAGTTCTCCGACAGATGGTGCGAAATAAGTCCCTTCTTACAAGTGAGTTGTCTCGAAGCCATCAACATCTGTACGTCTGAAGCGTAACTCACCTAAATCTTACTGCTGAGTTCAAAGGTGAATTACGGAACGAATCGTCAACTTTCGATATTGATAAATAGATTTTGTTATAATTT
Source organism: Axea sp. ZL-2020 (assembly GCA_022817665.1). NCBI lineage: Eukaryota > Metazoa > Arthropoda > Insecta > Hymenoptera > Scelionidae > Axea > Axea sp. ZL-2020. Next base: position 8,835 of record JABFOX010002732.1, on the reverse strand, counting down.
TAATTTTGCAAATAATAAATGTGACTGAAAAACCGCGATAAGCGTTTTTCTAAAAGTATACTCCATATAATCGTTGAGTGATAAATGAAATCTTTCTCAGATAAAAGTCGTCGTTAAATTTGAAAATAAAAAGTATTTCGCAACTGATAAAACATTCCTTTTTTGTTTATAATCGAATCGTGTATTTCACTAGTTCGCAGCTTTTCGTCGGAACTTTCATTTCGCTAATTATTTATTTACTCGTTTTGTCAGTCAAAACCAGATGCGTTATGATCGTTCAACAGGTAAAAAGTCATTCGAAATTTTGCACATCCGAAGTAGAACGAGGATCCTTAATATCACTTTTAAACCCGTCTCGTACAATTCGCAGCGCGAGGAGAAAGTTTTATTGTTAAGTGTTTTCCCATTGGACCAATTATCTAAATAATTAATTTGATTAAATGAACTTCGTACACCTCGGGCTTTTCATATTTTATGGGGAGGGGATTTTCATATTTTATGAACAATATTGGTTCATCCTGTTTAGCGGGAAAATATAAATGTTTAAATTTTAATAATATAATTTAAAATATTAACTATATGAATTAGCGAAAGAATTTTGTGACAATTTTGTGCATTAATTATGTAAAAGAGGCGAATTTTAAAGTATTCGGAGTAAACATCAACAGCTTTATAAATAAATTTTTATAACTTGAATGCGTTAAAATAAAAAGTACCATGTGACTGATATTTATTAATCAGAATAAATGTAACGCCATTCAAAACAATGTTGCTTCTTTCCTCTTTATTTCGGAGAGATATAAGTGGTATTTTTCTTATTTAACAGCAGATTGTAGATTCGTAACAGCGCACAGTAGATTTTTAATGCCATAAAGTAGATTTTTAATAGCCCATAGTGGATTTGAAATCGTTCATATTAGATGCATATTAGCCCACAGTAGTTTATCAACAGTGGATTTATAATAGTATTCTATGAATTTTTAAGGGAGCCCAGTAAATTTTTAATAGCACACGGTGAGGTTTTGACAGCGCACAGTAGATTTTCAGTGTCACATAATAGATTTTCAACAGCGCACAGTGGATTTTCAACAGCGCACAGTGGATTTTCAACAGCGCACAGCAGTTTTTAACAATGCATAGCGAATTTATAATAGCTCATATTGAATGTATAACAGTGCACAGTGAAACGCACTTCCTGTCACTATACTCACAGATTAAGGACCCAGATTTATAAAGAGTACAGTGACTAAGACGGACGGTACATGAGCTGGTTTATGCAGGTTGACAAAAAGTTTAATTCAACAGGCGTACTTTAACTTCCTAGCGGAGTTTAACAAAGTTAACTTTGAATAACGTTACGACAAAAATGTCTTCGAAGATCGTTGCGTAATTACTGAGATTTTCCATCATACACGTGTTGTCACTCAACTCAGATTTGTATACACGTTATCATGCATGAGAGTATATCTAAACAAGTCTATTTGTAACTTTGCGTAAACTCTACCGTTTCGATCAATCGCTTTAAAATGATTTTGAACAATAAAAAAGTATCGCTATTAATAAGAATAATTACGATTACGATCAGAGGCGATGTGATCGCGATCGATCGCGATGCGTCGGCGATTAGAATTTCATCCGAGGCACAGCAGGATTTGTTACGGTTTAATTTCAAATCATTGCACCGAAGAGGCACGCTGAAATAAACATATAAAGTTGCTGCTCGACTCGATTAAAGTAGAATCCGAGCAAAATATTAATCAAATGATCAACCGGGGAATTAGAATAAGAACACGAGTACCGAAATTACATCTTTTCATCGTTTGTGCGTAAACTCATTAGTAAAACGTGAAACGTCGTAAACGCGCAATCGTTCGCGCATCCTTATCATTACAAGTCGTTATCTTTTATCGTCTCGTTAGTCGAACATATACATAAGAAATGGTCAGTTAATCGCAACACTATATAATTATCATTAACATTTCTTGCCGTTAGTTCTTTGATTCTGGCGTCTCATTACTGTACATGACAATGGCTGACGAAATTGAAGATAAAAAATAAAGAAACCTTATATCCACACCATTATTCTCTTTAATCACACCCACACCATGCACCGATTCTCGTGAATTAACTCACAATTTTACGTCTTCCTTTTCATATTACGCGTGTGTGTAAAATGAATCTCCAGATGCAAAATGTGAAATGAAACATTGTTAAATCACTCGCATTGTTTTATTTGCAACAAATGTATTAGCAACAAATTTATTTGCAACAAATTTCTCTGCAAATCATTTCTCTGTAATACATTTTGTTCAACGAAATTTTGTTGCACGAAATTTTGTTGCACGAAATTTTGTTGCACGAAATTTTGTTGCACGAAATTTTGTTGCAAGAAATCTTGTTGCACGAAATTTGTTTACAGAAAAGAAATCCACCGACGAGTTTGAAGTATGCTTTGCAAGCGTGAGAAAAGAGCGATTTACAAAAATCACGTTGCTCCGTTTTATTACCGTGCAAATTCAGTTGCAAGGTTGCCAGAAACCAGAGCAATGGACACTTTCGACTATTCTTAAAGGCTAAGAAAATATCCTTCGTTTCAGTGTACATTTTGAACTCGAAAAACAGGTCTGCACTCTCGCACATCGATTCAGTAAATTTAACGATTGCAACGGAGCTGTGAAATATCCATTAACTTTTGTCAAACGTCAATTTATCACTGAGAGGAAGAACACAAAACCAACTTCTATTTTCAGTCGTGAAATTGCAACTCTTCAATCGCGTCTGCGATTGAACCCGAGTGATGAAGAGACGAGCGAAATTTCAAAGAAGACAGCTCGAAGCCGCGTTGGCTCGTCAGGTTATTATGTATTTAAATACAGTTCCGGTGATCAGCTGTCGAGCGCATATGGATGCGTATGACTTTTACTTTTTTCATAATTCTGCCTTTTTTTCTGTCTTGTTTTTCTCCAGCCAACTAATTCGGAACCTCGTGCACGCCTGCGGCTACCACGCGAACTCTCACTTGCGAAACTGAATTTATAAAAGTAGAAATGCTAAAACGAAACTGTGGAAACCAGTGCCTCCCGGATGCCGATCGAATTAGTGATTTATATCTATGCTTCTTGCTTTTTTGCTTGAAATGGATGCTTCCGTTAAGAACCATTGTCTTGTACTTTATTTGCAGTCATCAGTGCTCTCTTTTTATTTTCTACTCAGTCGTTACTGAATTGCGTCTTCATTTACGTTTCAGTGCCGCTTCAAGGTGTTGTAAACACATACCATTTGAATGAATTAAAATTACGTATAAAGTGTAATTACTTGTTTAAATATGTTAATTCCTCTGAACGTAAATCATTTTGCACAACTTAACAGTGACTATATTGTGTCATACCGTTCAGTTGCGTAAGAAAAAGAACAATCGCTGGTGATAAAATTTCTTTTTTTTCTTTTACTTTTTCGAACGCAATTTCTTTTCTCAATTGTTTACAGATTTGACACGAGTTCGCTGGTGAATCTGACAAATCGTTTGAGCAGGGGTTAAACTTTCTTGTTTGAAATTCGCTAGAAAGATCTTTTTACCTGAAATTAAGCAGTTTGTTTCTGAATTATACAAATTCAGTCTGTTGTAATGTTACAATAAAATTGCTTCTATTCATCAAATATTAAAGCAAAAATACTTATGCATAAAAGGATATTTTGTTAGTCACTGAAATTCACCTTTCAAAAATTCGTAATGGAAATAATTTCTTTCGTTAAACGTATATTTATCGACTTTTACGGAATATATCTTTTGTCTGTTTAATAAATAAGGAAGTTTCTGTTTCTTATGCATAATAAATACAGGAAAATCAAAAAGATTGATGAAATATCATAAATTAAGTTTCACGTTCGTTTGAACATTTTGATTGGTTGCATTATTTCGTGTCCAAATTATGCATATGTGTGTATAACACATCGGTCAAGAGGTCTGAGAATAACTACTAGAGATTTTAATAACAATTATTTGTCTTTTCAAATATAAATTATTTATTTATGTAATTATCTATAAATTATGTATTACTTTGTTCAAGGCCATTAGAAGCATGTATAAAAATCAAAGATTAAACATGTGGTCTTTTGTGAAAATTTAGAAAACTACTAGAAAACCATTTTCTTTATTAAATTTGCCTTTCTTTGTCAGCGCAATGTCCTTCAAGACCATTTATTTAGAACCAAATCAAGACCGTTATCAAGACCAGATTATTTAGAACAGGCAGTAGTCGTTGGGGCTAGATCTGGTGAATACGTTGGGTGGGGAAACGACCGAAAGCCCAGTTCGTGCAGTTTTGGTGTCGCAACCATTGAATCGTAACACGATGTATTTGATGAAAGAACACTTCGTTTATTCTTCAATCGACCGAGTAATATTTGCATTTGATGGTTTTGCCTTCTTTAAACAGATAAATAAATAAAATATTTAGCCAGGAACATCCGAAAAAACACTCACAAGATCTTGCTTGTTCTGTCCATTGATCGAATTCGTCAATTATTGTAAGAAGGTGGGAATGAAAGATCCGAACTAAAGAATGGCACAAAACTGAAAGATATTTGGTAATAGGTTTGATGTTAATATGGCAAACGCCCAGTATTAATTGGTGAGGATCTGTATCAAGATTCAAACAAGCTATGGATCACAACCATTACCCGGACTGCAAGCCAGAAAAACATAAAATTAGGGAAAATCTAATCCAGGGTGGATCGAAAATTGACGCACAATAGGATGCGGCCTAACATTGAAACTTCTTCAAGATACGGTTTAAAACTTTCCCTACATACGTTATTTTATTCTCATGTGTATCTCTAGCGAGAAAAGCGTGAACTATGCAATACAGATGGCGCGTGCGGCAATGGATCCAGCACCGTCAGACCTCTCTTTGTTTGGTTTTTGAAGAAACTGTCTCCAAAATTGGCCCCAAAAAGAAAAAAAATCAACTCTGCGTCAGATGCATAAACAGAATATTATGAATCTGGTATCACGGTGGGAGAAATATATTGAGAAAGTTGCCGACCGTGTAGAAAAATAGACAAAAGATTTCAGTTCATTGGTGCATTTGTTTGCAAACATAAGACAAGTGTCCGAATGTCATATGACAGAACTCTGATTACAATTCGCAAGGATTGGAGGAAGTCATTCCAGCATGACTTGGATCTGATGGAACATCAGATTATTCGACCAATATTCGAATTTCCCAGAACATTTCCGAATCATTTGCAAAGCTCTCGGAAACTGAATTTGAGAAATAATTATTTCGATTAAAATACAAACTTTAGGATTTGCAATCTTTGAAAATGTAACAAGTTTTTACTGTACCAGCATGTATAATTACAAGCAATTTTATCAACCTATTTTTATGATTGGAATGAGATTCCTTTTTTAAAATGATGTTGCCTTTTATCTTTACATCAGTGTTATGCAAATGCGAACAACGTACAGACACTGTGTACAGATACATGCATTTAAAAGATCTATCGATTTTCAAAATTATTCAATTATTTCATCAAGCGGTTAAATTCGTTGAAAAATGAAATCCTTGATACTTTTAAAGAAAATGATTAAAACGAGCGAATGACGGTAAACGGGGTTACAAATTCGTACCGAATGCAAGGCATGAACCCACAATCTCGAGATTAATAGTTTCATGCTCTACCGAACTGAAATGAGTCGCAAAATTAAATTACAATATGGCTTCCAGAAATAATTAACTCTGCCTTTTAGAATCGTATTTGCATAAAATACGTTAATCATTTTGACAGACTTGTTTAAAGGGAATGATTGTTTTCCATTGGAAAAACAATTAAAATTATTCATACATTGGCAAACGTTCCAAACTGAAGCATAAAACGGTCTATTACAAGTGAACAAACGTACAGCAAGTGGCACTGCTCGAGTGCCATCAGTGTTAAAGGAGCAGCTGCTATTAAAAATATTAAAGTGTTTATAAGATATGTATTTTTTATGGAATCGGAAAGCCCTATTTTTATACGCATAACGACATATGGAAGACGCGATCTACATACGCAAATTAATGAATTTTAAATCCTGTCGTGCGATGATCATTTTGCAAATTTATTATCATTATTCTTGCTGATCCCGCAAGGTTTTGGCGTTGGACCAATACCATAAACGTGCTGTCAACATCCCGACATTTCACTGCATTTATTGTCAGCATCAACGTCTTATCATTCGTGTGCTTTTTAAATGTTTACTTCTCATTTGTGAGAAAGCTGAAGTACAACCACTTATGTTCAGCGCGAAACAATTGTCGACGAACAATTCATTCTGGATGTGATAATTTCATAATTAGCTCATTTTAGAGGACCTTGCCGAGTTTCGGGGAAGTTAAACGCGCTGCATGCACTGTGTGCACTTTTCAGACGCACGTATATGCACTCACACGCGCACTCGTATATTTTACTGCATTTCTTACAACCGAACTAATAATAAAAGCAAAATTTTGCACTTTAATGTATTCGCGAGAAATTACAATACCAATGCGAAAATTGCATTACGTTTTAATTGTCTGGCTCGCTTCAATTGCCAGTTTTAAAAACAATCAGCATGGAAAATGAATGCTCTGAGAATTCCGATATTAAGTTACATATTTTCTGATCCATTTGAAAATCAATGGAACACTTTAAAAAATATGAATATGCGATGGAAAAGTGAACACACGTGAAAGTTGTATTGTACTGTGCAAAATTAAATAAAAATCGATAGTAATTTTCATTAATATAGTAGTAGTGATGTTAGATGAATGTGTTCGGAAACATAATGCGAAACTTGGGAGTTGTATGAAATGGCTTAAAAATATTCTCAATGTCAAGCAAATTATTGAAATATATACACAAATACGTGTATTGTATTAGAAGAAAGATGGTAATTAATATTACAGCACATGTACGGGAAAACCAAGATTCTTATGAGGCATCATAAAATTAATTTGGCGTCGTAGAAAAATTAATTTCAATGTTTGTAATACTTTAATTTATAATTTTGAGAAATATAATTTTAAATAAAAATTATTCTAAAAATTTGGGAACCATCATTTTTGCAGTGAAGATTTTTTTTAATTCTTCTCGACCAAGGAATAGTGCAGAAGTTCAATTTTTAATCCTTTTGTATTACAACTTTATCACAAATGTAATTATTGTTGTGATCAGTTTTATCGAAACAGAAAAGGATTGGGTAAGATGGTTGATATATGTGAGGATTTAAGTAGTATTAACATAAAATATTGTTCAGATATAGCCTAGTTCTGGTTCGTACAAGGCTTAAGTTTGGACTGACAGTAGTGTTTTAAGCCTCATTATCCTATGTAAAACTATATGCATAAGCATACAGGTACATATTCGGGTAACCTTTTGTACTTGGCAGTTGAAACTTTATTAAAGTAGATCGATTGTGTGCGTTTTTTATTACTTGCTAAGTCTGAATAGAGTGATGCGACCTAAAGCATCAGAATTTATAGTTCTTGTACTAGATAATGTGAACCTTGTTCCAATCACAATGTCCTGGTATTGCTTAAAATCGAATTAATTTTGTTAAATTTGTTTGAAAGGAAACTGATTTTACTGGAAATTATGATGTATTAAGCCATGTATAACTAGATGGAATGATACCAATTTCACCAGATTAAACCACGCTGGAACTTACCTACTTGGCATAAAACTGTACTGAAAAGCATTGGGTAGGATAATATAAAATTGTATCATGATACATTAAACTATATAGGACGATGCGTTTCATATAGGTTGAGTACTACATAGGATAGAACAATTTGGAATTGACTGATATGGAAAAGAACACCATAGGGGGTTGGATGGGAAAATTTGAATAGAATGAGACTGAGTAAAATTAGACCAGATAAAGAATACTTAAAGTCTTTTAAGCATAGAAACATCATAATTCGAAAGTTTACGAATTGTTTAAATTTCAGAAAATATAAAAAATCTGAGTTTTTCCTATTTTGAAAATAGAAAAGAATCATTCAGATCACATTTGTCTTAACACGTGGCTGTTATTAATTTCAACTTCAACAATTTGAAATGTTGCAATTCTCCATTAATTAAATATTCCGACATTTCTTTAATTCGTGCAACCAATCGTGCTTGTCCATCACATATTTTGCGTTAATAATGCATTCTTTTAATGTTCCAAATGTGAGACAAACAGAATTCAGACGTAAAATATTTACGAGTAAAGCCAGAAATGCAAGTGATTTTTAGTACCGAGTATAATAATTCGATACAGACTCATAAAACTCTTGATGCAGAATTTAATCAATTTGGACATTTTTATATGTCTTCAGACATACATATAAAAACATAAATATACAATAAAAAGAACGTTTGAGAATAATTCATCAGAAGGAGTCGTTTCAGACAAATTTCACGTAGTTTCGTACGCCGGAAAAAATCATTACGCGCACCACGTGACGGGTAATTATTCAGCAAAATAAATTTTCAATCAAAAAATTGATACGATCGAAAGCCTGATGTTATTCCGAAACTTCTTAATCGCTCGTACTAAAATCGACCTTCCTGTTCCTCAATGGAAACAACGAAATCCGCTGGAACTCTTTTCCAAAATAATAAAAACGTCACCACTGATTCATAGCGATACATTTCCCTTATCAATGTCCGATCAATCATTGACCCAGTACGCGAACGAGTTGAAACCAACGCGAAAACTCTTCAGCTTGTTTCGCTTAATTACCAGCCATTGAAAAATAACTCTTTCAATTATAAAAATAACGTCTCGAAAGTACATTAATTTGAATAATCAATTATTATTAACAT
>JABFOX010002731.1:0-11099 GCA_022817665.1 Axea sp. ZL-2020 | reverse complement strand
TTAATGAAACAATGCAGTTTTACTTATTCACAATAAATTATTTTGTGTCTTTTAAATGTTCTGAAAATTCGATTTATAATATTTCAAAAATTCATTAACATCTGTCATATTATGTTATATATTTATGAAAACAATGCAGACAAATTATTTGTATATATTATTGTCGTAAATTTGTAATGTAATTGATTTATAATAGTATCTAGTTTAATAATACATAGTGAGCAATAAAATTAAATTATATATAATGATAAACTTACGGCTAAAGAATCCGTATTTGGCAACTCTAATTTATCCCATAATACTTTCCATTTTTGTGGTAAATGACCTAACTCTGTTTCGAGTTTATGTATTTCTTCCAATAAATGGGTAAATTGATCAGGTATCATTGTATTGATACTATCATACCCTTGCATGACTATTTTTCGATTACTCTTTACAATACCATCAGCAGCTTCTGCTTCTTCTTCTTGCTGTGAATCTTGCTGTAAAATTTCAAGATCAAAAGGTGGACCGTGAGCTAATTCTTCTTCCAAGTAGTATTGCCAAATATCTAAACTCGGTAAATGAGAAACAGGTCTGAGCACGGGATTTTCAGTGTTCGGTGTGAACATAAAATTGAAAAAAAGCGGACTACGAGCATGCTGTTTTTCAATATAATCAAAAACACTTTGACCTAAATTGCATCCGGTATTTGTTCCCACTAATCTACCACCAGGATAAACCGTTTCATCATCACTACCTGTAATTGATGTTGAATAACTATTTTATATTAATTCTTCTATTAAATTAATTGATAAACATATTTTAAAATCTTTTTACCGGTATCTACTCCTTTATGATGACTTGTGAGAGATCCGCGTTTATCTTCGACTGCAGCAATTCCACATTCCACTCTGTCAAACTCACAATCCAATAAAAATGTCCTAAAACGACATGACACAGAATGGTAGGCCAAAAATTTTAAATAATAATCGTTGAATTCAAAGGCCAATGGAAACTGTCGTTGAATTTGGTGCACGATATCTAGGAACTGCAAAAAGGTTGGTGCAAAATTACTCGTTTGTGAGTTTGCAGCTAAGTTACTGCGGTGACCGAATCTATGACCAAAACCAAGCCATTCTTTTTCAATTAAAACACGGAATCCTTCAATTGTTCTGTAGTGGGGATCAAGACAAACTTGTGCTACGGAACACACAGTTGCTGTTGTATCCCAACCATCTTCTAAACAAATTGCAACAGAAGAACCTTGCATATCCATTAAGTCAATTACTGCTCCTGATAATTGCATTAAATTTTGAAGTTGTTGCAACCATTCCGAACTTTCAATTAACCTGAATTTTAAATTATAATAAAAAATCAACTGTCAGCTAATTTTATCAAATTACAAATTAAAATTAAATTGAATTATAATATGATTTATATTGTTCCTTATATTAACACTTTATCGACCTGTAGACTATCAATCTGTTTTTCAATTGCCAATGCTTATCGACCAAAAGCCTATTAATAGGCTTTTGGTTATTTATTATATATTATATAAAGTTAGCCGGTACTGGAAACAAATGCGCGCGCAACTAAACCAGTCCTTACTGAGTGGCAACCTTAAGCACTACTGGGAGATAAAGTGTTAATAAAGTATTAAAAATTAGTATCAAACAATGCTTTGAAAAAAATACAATTTTAAATAAAAATAAATGATTGATATACAAAATCAAATAACTCGTAATAATTGAGAATACAACAGCATGAAATATAACTTACTTGTAAAAGCTTTGATCAGGTTCTACATTAGGTGAGCTTGGAACACAAGCTCTCATCAGTTTCTTGAAAGCTGCTTTAGTATGTCTAACATCATAAAATTCAACGGGAATAACATCAGTTTTTGGAGCAGATTCTGCTTTAACTCCCTAGAAAAAATGATACAAAAAATTGTTTTAATAAAATTAAACATTTAAAAAGAAAGAATTTTTATTTAAATGTAAAATTTATTCTTTCATTATCTAAAATGAGATTTATTACCTTCATATGAGATTTTTCACCGAGTATATAAAGTGCAGCTTTTTGAAATGTATACACGCATTCAGTTCCACTGTCAGAGTCTGCTGAGTGTCGTACAGTACCCCGTTGATTCATCGATATTAAGGAAGCTTGTGAGCTTTGTGTTTTATCTTTGATTGATCCCCAGCGACCGAAGCTCTTTGGACCTTTACCTCCCGAAGAACTTAAATGAAAATTTAAATTTATATTTCATATAATTAAATAGTTTTTTACTTATTAATAAATTAAGTATTTAGAATGTAAAAAGAAAATTGAATACTTTTTCTATACATTACATATTGAAAAGTAAGTGCAAAAAACTGCTGAACAACAGTACATAAACTCAATATCTTTCGAGATAATATTTGATTTTGTTTTAAATATTCCTTTACATAATTTGTAGTTTAAACACTTATTTCTAACATGTTTGTTTATCATTTGAAAGAAATAAAAAGCATTCTAATAATTTTTTGTAGTGTTTTTATATTTCATGTACTGAAACATTTAAAATGTAACAGATAAAAACATTATACAATTACTTAAAATTAAAATAAAAAATTATATAAGTTCCTTAACTTTAAAATTATTGAAATACATATAATATAACTCTGAAAATATCGAGATTTGTGAGTTTCTTTAACATTAAGATTGTTTTAAAACTCCTAAAAATTCGTTTTAGAAATATCTTTCCATGAAATAACATATGTATAAACAACATTTTAGAATAAAATAAAATAACTAGATATTTAAAAATTTATTAAAAATATTTTTTGTATAGTATAAATAAAATACTACGAAATCTTCTAAACAATATGTTACATTTTTGTGTAAATTTGTTTGACAACTGAACAATTTTAAATCTTATATTAGTTAAAAGAAACATTCTCTTGCGTAATTTTTAGCTGTAATACTTTTTAAGTACAAATATTGAATTATTACAATTTTGTTGTTTCTAATTTAAATCGAAAAGCATAGAGTTCTTATTTAAACTTTTGTTTATACTTAAAATGCTGAAATAAGTTATTTGAAATTATAAGAGTATTTATAAAAATATTGATTTTATGAACTTTCATATCAGGCATTTTTAATTTTATAAATGTCGGTATAATATATAGTATATTTTAACTTTACCTTAAAGTACCTAATGCCTTATTGAATGGATTCCTACGTGATTGCTCTGGAGTAACATTTCGATCTTCAGCCATCAGTAGTAATGAATCTATACTTAAAGTACTATCCGACATTCCCCACGCTGAACTCTGTCTTAGCATTGACAAAGGAGTTGCAGAAACTAGTGCCATTATGTATTTTTCTTGTTCCAAGGAAGACGTACTTTCAGATGAGGTAGCTGATAATAAAATATGTTATCTAAATATCACTTTAAATTGTTATTTGTAACTAATTATTTTAATCATAAAATAACGTATAAAATGTTTATTTTAAGTTAACAACCTTTAAGATTTCCTGCGGATGTTGGATGAGCTTTAAGCATTCCCATAACACCTTTACCGTGATACCCAGCTCCCCGAATCAAAAGTGCTTTCGTTCTGGGATGGCGCCAAGTCACAACTGGAATTCTGTTATGTCTGTACAAACGACAAAAGCGACGAATACTTTCGTCCGACACAGAATTGGGAATTATAAGAAGAGCTGGATAACTTCTGCACATCATGTAGGCACAATTAACTTGTGATAAACGGAATGGCTCGTTGCGGTGATTGGTATGTGTTCCACTCATGTATAGTCCAAGTCTATACCAGTCTCTTACATAACTGCGTTCCGACAATCTTTCCAAAGTTTTTGCGTCAGTTACCGGCGGAATTGCTGTTCCTGGTATTTCGAATTCATCAACTGAAAACACTGATGTTTTACCTTTTGATCGTTATTTGCATGCAAGAAAATAATGAAAGTAAGAAATGTTTGTCTTACTGCTCAGATTGTCATCATGACTTAAATCGTTACTATCACTCATAGGCAGAGTCATTCTTCCTGGCGAAGTCATGTATTTGTTATTAGTTGTAAGGTTCATATTTGGTAAAACATATTTTTGTCGCTTCGAGGATTGTTTGGGTTTAAAGCCTGCTTTTCGAGCAGTTTTTAAAAGAGTTTTCTTAGCAAAGCCTCTATAAAAACCAATTAATACATTATTTTTAATAAAAGAAGAAACACTTATTCATACAATCTCATTAAGAAGAAAAGTATAAAATGTAATATACTTTAGAGTTGCATTTTTTTCTTTTCCTTTGTGATGTGTAGTTGGCGCTACTAATACTTGACCATTGAATGCAAAATGATGGAAGATATGTGGAGGATTTCGTGCTTTTTGTACTAGTTTACGCAACGTTTCGATATTTTCTGGTGTAACTTCTTCATCAAAAGCTAATTTGAGTAATTGGAATGTGCTAGAACGCAGCTGAAGACCTTCTTGATGGCACTGATCCAAATGAGCCACATTCTGCACAGGTACTCTCTTCTCTTTTGTAAGAGAAGTAACAGGAAAAGCTCGAACTACTAATTGTTCACAAGCTGAAAATCAAATACACAACTTTTTAAAATATTAAGATTTTTAAAATTTAATACTTTATCTTAAAAAAAAAAAAAAACTAAATTATCGTTTTTAAAAAATTAAATAGGCACTTTTATTTTTAAAAAAAAAAAAAAAAAAAAAAAAAAAAACAATAAACAAAACGAAACAAAACAAAAAAAAGAACATTTACGACTAAATTTTATTCACGTTATGTTCAAGACAACCCAACTGGACATTTTTATTAAAAATTACAACGATTCATCACTATGAAACAGCGTTACATTTACAATTTGTGACGTACCGTAAATTTGAAATCCAAACAAGTTTACACAATTTTTGAAAATCATTTTACTTAATTAATCGCGTACAAGAATCATTCTGAATCTTTTGTGGTAAGAACCTTTGACGTCACCAAATTTTAATGCATTAAAAGCGTGTAATTCGGTGACTTTTTTACATACTCAACTTATTATCATTTAATCGAAATATAATACCATAATAATTACTTACCCGTTGAGAAATAAATGTACTCCACTTTAAACACATTAGCTGTTTTTCAACTTGTCACATCGTTCAATGCAACATGACGTGTCACTTGCATTAAAAGAAGTAGTATTCTGCTTAATAACAAAAACGATACTTATTTCGAAAAGTCATCTAATTATATGGAACGAACGTTTGTTTAATCCACTAAATAAAATACTTTGCAAAAATAAAAATGTATAATGTTCGAGAGATTTATGTTATTTTAAAATGGAATTTATGGAACTGTTTAAAAATTCAAAAATAATTATATTTTACAACATATATAGTACTAACGCGAATTACACCCAAAAATATGTGAGGCACAATTGTGCTGCGTTTTGACACAAAACAATTATTGCGTTGATTATTTATTCAAACGATAGAAATATATTATTCAGATTCTTTTACAAGGGTTAATACCTTTCCTTGGATAACTGAATCGGTCATGAATACATTTCTGTGCAAAAACACTCTGATTCATCGTTAATGAAAAAAAATGTCAAAAATCATTTATTCGTCGTCATAAAAAAATAGTGCTTTATGCAATAAGGAAACTAACAAGTATATTTTAGATTACCAGTCGAAGCCCGAGTTTTATGTGAAAAGTAATGCGCGGAATTTCAAAATGACGGATTAATTATAGTGTTTATAATGAATTTTACATAATTTATACATAAGCTAGTTATCACGAATCAATTCGTTCTGGAATTTTTTTCGCTTGTGCACAAGTTAATAGTACTGTGTTCAAAATGCGTGTGTTTTTATACACGGCCATATGAATTATATACTCTACGCACTGAAATAACTTTTTTTTTTTCTTATAAATAATATTTGTATAATTAATCCGGAAGGAAGAAATCCGTTGAATAGATATCGAAATAAAAACTTGGGAGAAAGCGAGTCTTCGTCGAGGGAAGATATAATTTCTTGTACGTTTTAAATGAATGATTCTGGTTAATTATTCCGAAATTTTCGGAATATGAATATGAATTTTACTGGACAAAAAAAAAAAATGAAATTTTATAGATAAAAAGTTTTTGTTAGTATTATTGTAACTATTTAGTTGCGGGTAAGTTGCAGCATATAACTCTTCTAAAATTAGTTATATACCTAAACTGTATTCAAATTTATTTTACTGATCTACTTTTGCACATGACATACTAAACTTTGAAATTCGGGAATTATTTTGAAACCATATCAAATTTTGCTTTTGACAAGTGTTTATGTTTGCTATATATATTCTCATGAAAAACATTATTTAAAAAAGAGTACGATTATGGATTGTGCATAATAAAAAGTGCATTTAATTATATTTTATATAATGAAATATACATCAAGTATTGATTAAAAACTTACTTTCAATAATTAGATACACGAATGTAAATAATGTTCTTAGTTGAAAAATCCGTTTTTCAGTTTGCGTGTGAAAGGATCTCTCATGAAATTAATTCGTGATTAAAGTCACACGATGCAATAGTGTGTTACTAAAAAGAGGTTTTGCATTCAGCATGAACATTCGTTAAATTACATCTATTAATGGTTTTTTGACACACGAAAAAAAAATGTGTAACAGAAAATATTTTTTTTTATTTTTACTAAAAATTCAATTCAAAAAAGAATAAATTTACTGGTAAAATTTGGCTCGATTAAGTTTTGCAAAAATTATCTTTATCTTACTAAAGTCAATACTCGTAACTCATTGTCGTCTCATGCTCAATCGCAATCATTACTTTTGTCATAAATTATTTGTTTTCAATCGGAAAATGTGATAAAAAATGTGCTGTACTTCACAGTTATTTCCTAGACGTACTTTTAAAATAAAAAAAATTTGTATCATCACAAAAAAATTGATAAAATCAAATTCAGTTTTCCGCAAAGACAATTTACATGTTCAATGCCAATTACGCAACATTTGTGCAAATTCAACGTCGAATTTTAAACCTCGACTTTGAATAGCTCTTTCTCATAGGATATGTTGAATTAATTCCAAAATAAAGCACGTCATTATGCGACCCTAACACTGCACTCGGATTTATCGCAACTGGAGAGTAAACGTCAAACAGAGTGCGCGAAAATTCATGACCAAATACAAGGCATTGCTACACGCGTTAAATTTATCGAAATTCCGTAAAACTCATTAAGCAATTTGTTTTGCTGCCCACGCTACGTAATTCGATGTTTCGAGTTTATCTTTTAATTACCAATTTTAACTGACAAACGCATCGCTATTGAGTTGCCACAGTAGCAAAAATAGCCATCCACAGGATGTTCGCAATTTGAACTACGATCTCGGATTTCATTTTCGGCTGAAACCCGATCGATCCGCTTTCGGCCTCTTCGAAGCAAGATCAATTAACATCGGCTTCTCTCTCTCTCTCTCTCTCTCTCTCTCCCTCTCCCGTTTATATCCGGACAGCACGCAACCGCCCTGTTTATCTGCAAGAGTTTTCTCTCTCGCACATTTTCCTCTCGGGATCTCTCCACTGAACTACAGTTCCGCTTTATGTAACGGACGATTGTTAACACTGGTCGGTATGTAAAACAACGCGGAAAGTGTAACCGCTCATTAAATTGTCTTTCTGACTCTCAGATGTGAGTTACGAATAATAATTATTATAATTTATATTATTTGGGTTTCGTAAGGAAAATACTCGTTGTTTTCGGTGGTTTGCGAAGTTTCTCTTCTTCGCCAGCTTTTTCAACGTTTTTCTCACGGCGCCTTTCGTTTTGTTCTTCCGTTGAATTTTGTCGAAAAAGAATAGCCGAGTGAAAGAAAAAGTTTCTTTCGTTCGTACAGAGTTAGGTGTACGACTCACCGATCTACCGATAACAAGTTTGAAATTCATTTATATCAGATATTAAGATTGAATGAAATTAATCGAATGGCGCGTTGGAATTTCGGATTCAAATTAATGAGATTGATTTTGCAGATGTTACCAAGTCCATATATATTAAGATGTTCCATGTACTCATCGTGCTGTCTTGAAAGGTATTTCGTTCCTGTTAAGCCATTGACATAGACATCGTTTGGATCATTTAGAATTGGGCGATCTTTAGAAGTTCGGCCGAATGAAATGAAACAAAGCATTAATGGTACATGGACGAATTTTTGCCGTTTACAGAATCCTTGCGGAATAATCGGAGTTCGAAATTGTAGTGATTTGCAGACGGCGGAAGATCCTTAACTGCGTTATTTTATTCGAGCGATGTGCTAAATATCACTCGTGAGATGAGTGATAAAATGCGGATTTTTAAATCCATCGCGGAGTAAATTTATCTACTCTTTATTTCAAAGCAAATATCAGTGGTTCCGCATCGCTATGGATTGTAAATTGTCCTTCTGCGAGATATCGGAGTCGTTTAACAATGACTCTCGGATGGCGTAATTTTCATTGAAAACACTCATCGTTGGAGCCCGTTCTCGGAAAATTTATTCGCCCGTTTCGCAACTCTCCCGATGTCAACTTCGTCACCTCGTATCGCTGAAACACTTCCTTACTGATTCGAGTACAGTGATTTTTTCCAGTTGGAGCATACGATTTTACGGTGTTACGAAAGTTTTTCTCAGCGTCTGTAATTTTGTAATTTTCCGACTGAAAGGTTGTAAAGCGAATTGTAACAAACGGATCTTTGTCGAAGCACGACAGTTGACTTTTGGGATCTGGTCTATTCTTCGAGAGAAATTGACGCAATTGTGATTAGAGGAAAGCCAGTCGTCTGTTTGCGGGAAGCAAGTGGGATCGCGTGCGTGTAATCAGACGCCAACATCTCTCGACGCGAACGCTCGCAGCATCCCTTCTGCATACCGTCATGGATACCATTCTTGTTGCTTTCATGAAACTTCGGCGAATGGCGCGCATGTGCTTAGGTATGCTAATTTCCAGGCCCAGGTTAAGACTTATCCGTGTAACTCGAATGATGTTCAAAGAAAAGCGAATTCGGCTTGCATTTATTCATAAATTTGTATGGGAAAATATGAAATGATACCAATCTTGAAGAAGCGAACGTTCCTCTCTGACTCGTGCTCAAGAACTATCCCTTAAAATGTGATCGTAACAACAACTCAAATCAAGCTGAAACTCCAGTAATGCGTTTGAAAAAAATTATTAAAAAAACGTTGTTTAAAAGTAAAAAAACATTAACAGGTCATAACATTCCTAATGAAATTGGTAAACTTGTTAAGACAAGTGAATATAAATTTAATTGGTTAAGTGAAAATATATGTAATATACTCTTAAAGAGTGTAAGTACAATGAAATTTCGTCACTAAAAAATTACTATATCTCTAAGAATTGTAGTGGAGAAACTTTAAGTTCGCTCACTTGAAATATGATACAACTCAGGCACTTTCATGACTGAATAAAAGGACTGCAGTAATAGTTTTGTTACTTCCTTGAAATAAAAAATTTACTGCTGAAATTTAGTTATACTTAATCACCAAATGAAAGGTACAAAAACTGCAACGCGTATTAGTAAATATTACTTTTAATTTTGCAATTTGTATTACAAAGTTTGTGCATTATTCAGAAAAATTACTTCAATTCAATCACGACAGAAATATAAAAATATACGAATGCGTTGAATAGCAAAATTTGTAGAAACGCTTCGCATTCGTTGTATCGCCAAAAATAATGCAAATAACATGCAAACAGATTGAACAAATCGAAAGCGTTTTATTCATTTCAAATGCTTGATTTCTACGGTAGTATTTACAAAATACATTCATACAATTATGCGCAGCTCGATCGTCACGTTCAACTGTTCGATTTCGAGTTGTTTAACACGCTTGTTTATTTTTATTAATAGTTTGAGCAGGCTCATTAAACTTTGCACTTTATTTATGAAAAAAGTGCATCACGCAAGTGGTCGTGTCTGTGCGAGATCTCTCGCATTGCGCGACCGTAAGAAAAGTAAGCGTTTCTTCACAAGTGGAGAAATTTAACGTTTGCTTTCACAGTTGGGAATTAAAGAAAAATACCTTGTTCTTTGCTCCACAACGATTGACCAAATAATTTATATAAATTAGTTTTAAAAAAGAAAAACACGTGGATAAACACGTGCACAAGTTATTTCATTAACGATTCTCAGGTGTCTTTACCCGCGATGTGCATAGTTTCGTTCAATTTGTCTATTTCAATCATTATTTTTTTTTTTAAGTTGTATTATTCGCTATCCATTTTGACGAAACTAAACCAAACGTCGTAGGTCAAACTGAAATAAAATAATTATCGCGATGTGCTCGTAATTAACAATAAGATTGATTTCTCAACATTATTAATGAAGCAATTGATTTTACGAGCGAATTCGAGCCGCAGTGCCATATATTCCGCACGAAGCAGTTGCGGAAACCACGTCCTTGTCACCTATGCCATCAAGCGGTTATAAAGCAAGCGTCGTGCTGCAGAGGTAAGTCGATAATGCTTAACGCCTGGTAAAACAGTTCATTCTTTAACTCGACTGACGATAATTGAAAACGCACATCCCGCCATACCGCACGAATCATCGAACGAACATTCAAGTCGAGAATGCGCAAACTTTTCCCGAAGAATTAACTGAACATAAAACTAATCGCTACTTTTTCTTTCTTGCAGTTTGCAAATACATATGTCACAAGACCTGCGAAGATAAGGTAAGACGAAGTTCTTTTTTTGTTACCTAATTATTATTTAATGGAACTGTCGCGAAATTTTATTCAGCGACGCTTAATCCGATTATAATTTGACACGTGAGCTACTTAACCATTTAAGTGGCATTTTGGTATCTCGAAAATGTCTATGTTTCTGCGAGGCGATGAATCTTAAAGAAAAATTGCTCCGTCTTAAAATCATCATTCTTTTAACAAATTCACAATATATCATGAATTGCGGATAACGCGCCACTTTTATGCCGTTAAATTTCCATTTGCGAGGCAGAATGGAAAACATGTCTTTATTTCACGTGCTAAGGAAAAATAAGTTTTAGAAAAAAAATTTTTTTGTTTTTTTTTTTTTTTTTTTTTTGTCATTTTAAA
>JABFOX010002730.1:0-11097 GCA_022817665.1 Axea sp. ZL-2020 | reverse complement strand
GTACAGATTGAAAGAGGTTAAGCAGCAAAATGCCTGTAAATAGAAAAGCAAAAAGAAGGAAAGTGAAAAAAATGCCAAATTGAGTGTATCAAAATGTAAAAACAAAAGAGTGTAATTGCACGCGCAGAGGCAGTTTCGTGAATACGCTACAACAAGATGGAAAAGTAAAATGCATGCAACCTGGAAGTTCGATGTAATGATTCATAGTTCGTAATTTTTGTTTGTTTTTTTTTTTTTTTCATTCTTTTCATCCCTTTTGCGCAGCACACCGCTCGGTACCCTTTTAAGCTCGCGACCAAGATATTCTATTCTTTGCATCCATTCATCATTGTCTACAAACTCAACCATGGTTCGAGAAATCCCTTTGGCGATCGGAATCCACGCATATTGCGCATTCTGATTTCGAACATGAATAAATGAAAAACCTATATTTTTTCTTTTAGCAAACATGCCACTGCTGAGAAAAAAACAACTGAAAATTGTTCTGTTCGATTTATTAACTACTTTGTAAGCTCCGCGCTGTCAAACTCGTTTGTGAATGAAGAAAAATTCAATGATGAAATTATTCATTCGTATTGCATCATTCTTCAAATCTGAGAAGTATAACTCTCACAACAACGTGCGATATAAGTTATTCTTAACAAAATCGAAAATAATTCAAGTAAAGTCGCGTTAATAAAGGTTTGTTTACGACTTTCCGTTACAATGAAACGCCTTGTCGACGAATTAACAAAGCAAAGTCCAGAAGAGTTTCTTTAAAAAATGATTAATTCCACTGAGAAGTTTACGATTTTTTCGCGTCGGCGGTGTAACAAAGTTAATGTACAAATTAATTTTATCATTTCGCGGGAAGGCGTTACTTTGAGTAGCGCATTTCGGATTGTGGCGAAAGATAAAATATGGAAATGAGTACCAATAAGATTCCGCAAATCTTTGCGCAGTAACAATCATCGATGCCCGTATAATGCTGTGTCTAAAAGCACATTTATTTCCTCGCGCGGAGAATGGGAATTTTTATTTGCATAAGAAGTTTAAGGTCGTTTACATATCAAATCCGTATGAAGGACTCGTGCACGATCATGGTTTTAGTTGGCATTCCGTTTAGCAATCGATGAGATATGCGCCAGTCTTCTTGGAATTTGGATGAGCAAATCCGAAAATAAAAGAAATTTAAATCGCGACTAAAAATTGTCCGACGCGAATAAAAAGCTGCGATAAAGAAAGAAAGAAAGAAAAAAAGAGCAGGGGGGAGGCGAGAAGAAGAAGAAAAAAAAGAATTAAGTCAAATTTCTTGTAGTTTTCGTAATTGAGAAAAAGTTACAATGCGCAGCGATAAATTTCCAAAGTCCGTTACGTGCAAACTTTTGAAGACATTTTTGGTAGAAAGTCAAACAGACCGTAAAAAACAGGTGTTTTATTCCCCCGATTGATATATGAAAGTCGTCGTCTTTCTCGTGGATGAAAAATAGAGGTTCGTGTTCTGTCGAAAGTAAGTCCTCAAGAATCAGGAGGAGACAAATCCATGGCCACGAGAGATAAGAGTTGGTTGAAAATGATAAAGATGTAGAGAAAGAGTGGGCATACTGAATTACGAAAAGCATTGACTTAGCCAAAAGACAATGAATAATACAGTCGTCTGGAAACGAACAAGAGACTCGATCAGCGTTCATGCGCCGAAGAGCAAGTGGTGCTCTATGAAGCCATTGAAACTTCAAACTGTATTACGAGGATCTTCTCGGAAACATAACATAAATTCATCGTGGCATATTTATATTCATTTTTCCCGTGTTCCTCACGAATAAAGTATAGCCGTAATAACGCTAAACGTCATGTTCCGAACTTGCTGCAAGCAGTGAGAAAGTGTTCCGAACAAGAAATCTTCGTGTTGCGATGTGTAATTTTGAAATCAAGCCACATCAATTCGATAATGAATATCGCGCCGGAAGAAAAATTGCACATTTAACACGCTGTTTCCTCGACGTTAAAGTTCCATTGATCCGCAGCGTTCTTGTTGTAAAGCGTTGTGAAAATTGACGTAACATTTTCATGCACTGCACGCCGTGCGCGATTGCGCGCAGTGTTCCATCAGCTTTAACGACGCAAATTTTATGAGAAATCAAGGTCGAGTATGGGCACTGCGAAGCCAAGTACGTGGATCAAAAATGCAGCTTAACATGATCAGAGTGGTGTTTACAATCGCGCGTTTAAGCGCAATGGTCAGCTCTGTTCGCGAGTTGAACGTCAAGGACACTCGTCGGATACCGCGGTATTCCTTCTTTTCACGAAACAATGCACAAATCTTTCTTCTTCAGTCACTCGTCTAATGTGTATGCACGAGTGTCATTCAAAGTTTAAGACACCGAAGAAACTTGTTCTTTAGTTATCGTTCAAAATTGTCTTTTGCCACAAAAGAGATTGAAACTTTTCAACATCGCTTTATTTTCAAGTGGCGTTCGGCTGAAAAGTTTATCAAAATTCATACCGCGGCATTTCGATGTCAAATTTATTCGAATAATTACAAATAAAAAAATGGATCAAATTATTTGGGTATTGAAATTAGAGCAAAGTTACGAGTAACAACGTTACTTACAATACAAAACAGTTTCGTCCAGCGTTCTAATTTTCAATGATACGAATTTCCCACTTGATATCATAAATAAAATTAAATATGAACTTGAGTACTCAATATGTAAAGCCAATGTTAGATCTGATTCAGATTTTGTAATAGCTTTGATACCGAATCTCGTACAAGTTTATATCAGAGAAAAAAAAAACTGCAATATCTAACTGAATCACCAATATTTATTAACAATGCATCTGATATTAATTTCGACAATTTTATTGATGCACGATTCGACATTAAAGTATATAAATAAAATCAGATTACACATAATTTAATTATACGTATGGCCGGATGAAAATCTCATTGCAATATATTATCAAAATTAGTCAGAATATAGTCAAGCTTAAACAGTGTGTAATAAAACAAAGGACTAGTTTTATTTTAAGGGAATAAAAATGTACAGAATTTTATGTCAACTATCTTTGCTTGCATCAGGATTTACGGGAGAAAAATAAAACTTTACACGCGTTGTAATTTCATTTTGGACTTGTATTAATATTGACCCCGAGAAAGGCACTGTGGTGTGGTGTTCATGCATGCTGTATGACGACACGAAAATCTACCATCTTCTGTTAGGGAGCAACGCTAATTTAACTCATCGCATCCGTATCTCCGAACATTTTCCGATTTTCCGGTGAGACTGTATTACACAGTAACCATATTTCCGTCATATTTCAAGTTTTGTTGTCGAAATTATAAGAACAAGCGTCTCGAAACATTTTATTCCTCGTGAAATAAAGCACGGTGGAATGGTTTTTGGAAATACTTATCCTTCTTTACGTATCATTCTGTCGTTATTTACGAGCCGACATTAAAAGAAAAATCCAACAGTTTACTCGAATATGGAGTTTCCAACGCATCAATATTGCATCGGGAATTTTAACGCAAAAATACTGTTAAGATTTCCGCGTTTGTATATAAACTTGTAAAGAATTACCATTTATCTCGAGTTTTCGTGGGGAAAGTTTGTCGGTAACTCGATATGGAATTCTTGATGAACTGTTAAACAGTTATGCGATAGCGTATTGACTGTTCCGGTTACGAAAATATTCGCATTAAGAGATATTATTCCGCACAACAATGCTCGCAACTAACTTTCAACGTTTTCTCGCCAGGTGTCAAGAATTATAAGATCTGTCTCCTTTGCAACAACCCTTGTACTGTTTTCTTTGTCTCCATTTTTCTCATATCTATTCAGCGCGAACAATGACTTATGAGTTCTGCCGTATTTCTATAAACAAAGTTTTCCGTTCAAACTCTATCAGCGCTATCAAACTTTGGATAAACCCGAGGCTATAATATTTCGCAAAAATTATTCTCTCGCGATGAAACGCTTTATAACTATATTTAATAAAAACAAAGTAACAGTTCAACATATTACTCATGAAAATAAAACACGCAAACGAAATTTATATTCGTTATGAATTCTTCTTGCAAAAAATTATCACGTCCGTGTAATTATGATTTCAGCGTTAAAAAAAAAAAGTAACTGCTTTTACACAAATTATATTTTATAACGTGCAAATTGCGCAATTTTAATAATGAACAACTTCAATAAAATCAATTTCCTTGTTTCAATCAGTTTAAAGGTATTTACGAATGAATTTTTTCCAATAACTATCTCTAAATTGTAAAATATAATTACTTCCTTCATCTAATAGTAATTTAAATTTAAATACGTTAACAAAACAGGAAGTGCGAGAAATAAGTAAAACTATAACCAAAAACTATGAGCGTCGAATCAAATTTATAAATCTTGTCCCCGAATACAATGAATATTCTTACTTGGTTTATCAACAGAACTGTATAATATTCTACTATACTTCGATTCACTGCCTTCAGTAATTCAAGGCAGTCATTTTTTCTGTAAAAAATCGTCTTGTTTTTTTTTTATTTTTTATTTTTTTGAACCTGTTCGTCAACTAAATTTTTTGAGTTTTGTTAGTTTCTTTCATGAGAATAGACACAACTTGGTTATACCACTTAACGTAACTTTTAATTGATTGAAATGAAAACATATCTTTTTACATGAAATACTACGCAATTTGAATGCGTTTCCGATTACTCGGACAGTCGTAAAATTATATTTTTATAACAAGTTGATTTTGAAAAAGAATGATGTTTAAAATATTGATAAACAAGTTCACATACAGATACGACATACATATGCTTGCGTATACATGCATACGACACCTAAATTCATGCTTAAGAAGAATCGATTTATTAAATATCTCAAAACTGTCTGAAAAATTTCCCAAATTTTTACGATCTAAAATACTAGAGGAAATAAATATTTCTATTTGTGATTAAGATTATAATATTTACAATTGTCGTTAGCAGAGTATTTGGAATTTTAAAATTGCAGGTTGTTAAGTGTATTAATTTTGCATTGTTTAGTGTACTGAAATTGTGCGCATACTTAAATTACTGTTAAAAGTCATTGATGAAATGTTTAGTCTTATGATTGGTAAATGTTCAAATGTTTGAGTCATTACAAAATGTTTAAGTAACAGATAAGTTCCTTGTTTTCTGGTCATACATAATATTTGACACGAAGTAAAAAATTGTCTATACGTTTAATGGACACGAATTCTTCTTCTTTTTTTTTAATATTTTTATATTTATATTTATATATATATATAATTTATAATAACAATTAATTGAATTAAAAACGGTGTTAAATATTTTTAATATTCAATTTGCAGAATAATACAAACTAAATATTTGTCAAGCGGGAACTTTCGTCAATAAACAAACAATCAAATAATAGTGACTTTCCAACCATTGTGGATCGGGTCCTTTAAAATTTACATTACTTTTACCGACCTGGTTAGATTATTTTAAAGTAGTATTTATTTTGTCTAATCATATAGATAAATTTAAACGTACTTTACTCTTATACAAATGTTATGATATAATATTTTGTTTTCGATAAAAAAAAAAAGAGTTAACTTGTTGACATTTTTCTGAAAAAATGTCAAAATTGTTCATATATTCTTTTGATACATGAGTTATTGCAAAAAGTACTCTACACTTTATCGATCTTTGATAATTGAAATGAAGTATATATTTCAGCACGCAAAACTGACGCGTTGGAGAGCACAAAATTATCAAAGTAACCAATGTACAGACGCCAAGTAGTCTGGAGCAAAATTGGAAAGACGTGCATTCAATTCTTAACTTTAAAATAACACCAATAAAATTGCACAAATACAAGAGAAGAATAATTCACTCGATCGGATTTGTTAAAATAGTGCGATTTTTCCTTCTCGCGATGTAAAACTTTAACACTGAAAAATGCTTGTTTGATTAAACATTATTAGCTTGAAATGTAACCGAGGGATAAAATTGGAATTTATATAATAATTTTCTGTGCACGTTCCAGTTTGACAATATCAATTTAAAGATTTTTTTTTCATACGATAAAAATATTAATTTATATGCAGATCAATATCAAGACTTATTACTGTTAATATTAAACAAAAATTAATTTACGAGACGAAGAAAATTGGTTAGAAAAATAAGTTGAGCAAAATAAATACTACTACTAATGTTCTTTTTTTGTGTTTAAAACATATCAGCTCCATTAAATTATAAATGTTTATTAAATAATTTTATAACATATTTTCCTGATGTACTGAAAAAATTTTAAAATGATACACTCAAGTAATAATATTGTAGATAATTTAATTTAATAATAAAAATATAATTATATTAATAATAAAATGCATATAAATAAATTTTTAGCTTCATAATTAGAGGACTGCCCGACAAAAAGGTTGGCTGGGCAAAAAGGATATGGTCTCTATCACTTCCTTAGCATCTACGAAATACATTTTCAGTAACAAAAGCATGTTGAAGCCACAACAAAATCATCAAAAGGCAAAATGGATTCACTTTTTTTTCGCTACTTTTTGAGCATGCGCTTAAATTCTGAATTGCATAGCAGTTAATATTTGAGACAGTAATTTTTTTGCTAAACGTCAAGAAAGACAAAGCACGGAAGACAAGTGAATTGTAGAGGAAAGCTATTTTGGGGCTGTAAAATTATTCCATCCTTTAATTTTAAAGTAAAGTAATCTTAAAGTGAATAAATTTGACGTTTATTATTATTCTGGCATTACGTAACTTAATGAAACACATTACGCCTACAAGTTCTATTTAAGTAATGATTTTTTTCTTCTTCAAAAGTTGACCGTTTGTCATTTAACGATTATTCATATGAAAACTGACGTTGTGAGAATTTCAAATTTGTGAAAACTGATTTTGTACCTTCCCGTGCTTTGATCGCTTTGTTTTGGGACCAGTACAAAATATCATGCTTGTTTTCATCGATATAACATTACTGTATCGTTGCAGTAATTATTCTCTGCATAATTTTTAAATTAACTACTTTGTTGACATATTTTATTACAGTTATTTTAAGTAATCTCTTTTTTCGTTCGAAAAATTTATCGCAGTGCACGAATATGTAAAGCCATCTCGTCATTCGTAAGTTGATATTAAATTGATGAAAGTAGTTACAGAGTTGTAATAATTATTAACATTAACTTATATTGCTTTAATTTCTTAAATTAAATGATGTCACGTGGAAGCAGTCGTAAAGTTAAGAACAATAAAAGAATTTTCTCGTTAAAATGATCGATGTTTAATTTATAGTGAGCGAAGCTCGTGTTATGATACTTAACATTTGCAAAATATTAATTTTGCAGTTTCAGCCATAAAACTTTGAATAAGTTAATCCAAGTGTAAAATAAGTAACAAATTAATATGAAGTAATTAACTTTTTAAATGTGCACATAAAATCTAGAATAAACGAAGAACGCACTATAAGCTGAAGCTTGAGTAATAAATATTTATATAAAATCTGTCTTCATTTATGTAACGAATAAATTTAATGCTCGTCTTATTAATAATAAATGGACATTTAGAAACAATGTCATGATCTTGAAATGTATATTGTAATAAAATTATGTTCCAAACTTTACTTTTATGACAAAATTTGCACAGATACATGAAATTATAACGCAGATTTTCTTGAACGTGTAACGTAGGGAAATAATGCAACGATCATTAATTTTGATCTATTTTACACACCCGTCGTAAAAAATGCATGACGACAAATAAATTAACCCTACTAAGACTAAGCTACGCACAATACTGAAGATGTTTACACGAGAGATATATTCATCAGTATTCACGATATAACAGAACTATGACTTCTATCATTTTACAGCAAAAATGTTTGTGACAGACGTACCGACGAGTTTTTCAAGCTGTAATAACAACTTTGTTTTCTTAGCAATTACTATGATGTTAGATACATAAATACTCATTTAAATGTATCCCTACCGTTATAACCACTGATTTATTTCAATGAAAACTCTTTGTCGAATAAACTGTATTTATTCGAATAAAGCCATTTAAAGCAACACACCTTTCTACGAAATGTGAAATCGCTGATGTAACAAAAACTAAACTAAACGTTTTATTATTCTTCATAAACAATTCAGTTTTATCCTAATATATAATTCAATTACATAATTATATTAACCCGATTATATAATTTAGTTCGGTTGAAAATAGTGAATCGCGCAAACACGTATCGTCCTCGTTATATTTACACCGCAAAAAAGCATAGATTTTCAGTGGGGCTTTGCTCGGTCCAAAGATTTGACGCGATAAGATGGAAACCATGGCGCGGCTCATTTGATAAGCCATTTTGAAGGTACTTGAACATTGGATGCTTGGCCGGTCATTTATGTCGGTTCATGAACGCACGATCTCATGGGTAATTGTGCAAATTGGCAACCTAGCCCCTGTATCATCCTCGGAAGTTTACCCTAGGGAATTATTTGATCAGCCCGATGCATATACGAACATGAATATTTGTTCATACTTTCGTCGAATTTCATAAACTCCGATTTATCGCTCCACCTGCACCACCCAACTACAAGCAAATGCAGTTTAATTATGGCACTCAAAAGAATGTGTAACGTATATCAAATAATGCTCTTTATCTTTCAAACCCGAATAACATTAGCTCCATTGCACGATTCAGGTACACGTAGTCCTCTCACAGTTCGCTTTCACTGGTTGGTTTCAAATGTGTTTTATTAACAGGCGTAATAAAGGAAACGTTTGCGTTTAAAACAGATGACATTTCGCTGCTAAAAATAATAACACATTTGCGTTTATCCGTCCGTGTTCCATCGAAAGAATCCCCTGTTGTTCTGTTTAATACGTTTCTTAAACTTGCACCGCAGAAATGAGTCTTAAGTGGATCTTGAGTGTGTAATATCTCCGTTGGAAGAATTCCTTGTCAGCTGTCAGGCCGTTTGAAAAAGGAAAAAAATTGTTCCGGAAGTTTTGAACTTCCATTAGCCAACCGGGCCAGTCGTCCGTTAACATTTGCTTGAACGTTTTCCATCGTCACCCCGATTGTGCAGAAAATAGTTATCGTCCAATAAAATAGAACAGCAATTTTCTTGAGGAGACGACAAAACAATAAAAGAACGGCCGTGGCAAAGTCGTAGTTCTAAAACGATGAATTTTAATTTGACGAAAATTAATTCCGGGTAATTTTCTATCGGTGGGTCGTAAAGCGAGCAGAACTGTTTCTGAACTAATACCCGATAAAAGGTGCTAATTATAACTTTATTTTGCGAATATCGTTTTAAACAGCACAAGAAGTCAAATTTGTATTCTATTGAATTAATAAAGTGTTGTCTACTGTGCGATGTCGCTCTCTGGATAATGAAGGCAACCGCAACATTATTACCATATTACTTGATATCATGGTAGATTGCACAAAAGGAAGTGAATATCGTGCAATATAACGATATCTCAACTATATGCATTTAATAATTGTTCGGTTTAACAAATCTGCTCTTCGAAACAAAATATATTTAGTTTCATTTAAGTGGTCATTCGATATGCATGTGTGAGATAAAACAGTTCCGACATTAGTTTGCATTTATGAAAATGATGTAAAACGATACTGAATAATCATACAGCTAATATTAATGATATTTATAACGAAACATTTCAAGTTGGAATACGCAGAGATATAAGATTTTCACTGTACTTTGTACGACCGTTTTTATCATTTCAAATATTTATTCTTTGTGTTTAGAACCGCACCTCTGTACTATTATGATTGTTTATGATGTTGAGTTAAAATAGTTTTTTGTTTATCAAGTGTTATTCGTTGAACTTTATACAATTAAAAAGATCGCTTTATTTGCTTTCAAACGTTTTTGTATTTGTGTGTTACGTATTGTATTAATTAAAGCGTCGAAAGTAAAACGTTTCATTTTCCAATAGAAAATTATATTTTCATTTATTAAACTGCGTTTCATTTTTAATATAAGTTTGTTTACGATCTTTTGTATCTGAAAGTCTCCCTGCCTTTGAGCGGGCATAATCTTTTTTATATTCTCGTAACAAAAATTTATTTTCGCGTCACTTTGATATTATTGTATATTTTAACTTGTAAATATTATTTCTTTCTCGTGTGGCATGAATTATTCCGTCGTGTGATTTTGCGTCGTATTATGTTTCAAGCACTCCTCTATATTTGATTTTATCAATTTCGAAACGAAATACTTGAACTTTTTGCAAAATTAAGAAAAAAATGCATGGTTCGACTTTCTCTTTAATTTATATGTGTAGGCGTTCTTCAATGATACACGTAGTTTGATTAAATGTTTATTAAAATAAATTGCAAGTTCTTTTTTTACTTCGTACCTTTTTGTTTCTATCCACCATTCACCGATGTATAACAAAAATCTACTTTAATGTATTTTCTCCAAACGGGCCAGTGAAAGTTTCACCCTCCATTGCATTTGCCCTGTTTGATAATTGTTTCTGAAACGCATCAACAAACTTTTTGTGAAATGTCTTTCGTTTGTCGCCCTAGCATGTCTAAGCGCGATGAAAGACTTAATATGCTTTACATGCCGTAATCCGATAAATTACCAGCATTTTCAGTGAAATCTTTGTCTTTAAAACTTGAACTGTAACAATACAATAATTAAACGTTTGCGAAGTTAGTCATCGAATTTAGACAAGTACGTAAGTTTTGGTCGAACCGTATTCGAGTTCGTTTCGCCACACGCCAAGTTTTGCGGATAATCGTTGCGCAGCACTTATTCACCGGATGACAAATATCACAGCAAGTATCCGCGCGGCAGAGTTCCTTAACCCAAGCATCTTTACTTTTTCATTGACGTTCCATACGGAACCGCCACGAGTCTCCATAATTCGCTTATGCTTAACAAGAGTATGCTGCGCATAGTGTATGCACGCTAATTTTGTCAAACGCTATTCACACATTCAAGACTTACTTCAGTTCTGTGCCAATTCACATATCTTTATATCTGCACGTCTCTAACTTCCCTAAGTTTACTGTTGCCATACATTTACCACTCACTACGGTATTAAACTTTTAACACGGAAAATCCTTCCAACCC